>JAMXDD010000006.1:13049242-13218541 GCA_024733475.1 Syzygium grande
TTAAGATGGCCTTACAATTCTAAACTCGTACAAAAGGAAAATAGCAAACAAAAATTATGTATAGTTTTTTTCTGTGGCCACCAAGGGTATAAAATCACAAATAAATCAAATCTATAAAAGACCAAAAACTCAAATAGAACTTTTGATCATATTCATTTTACGGTTTCTCAGGATGTAAAATTTTAAGTTCAATCGGAAGATTGATAATAGAGATAATAAAATTTTAAAACGATTTCTTAAGAAGTATATATCACTACTCTTATAGAAATGGTATAAAGACGAAGTAAAATGAACATTAGGAATTATCACCATTTGGGATAAGTCTTACTTCCTAGTAATTTTAGAATTCTCAAGCCATACTAGTCGAATGTTTGAAATTGCGCAGGTGCTTCTCGATCTCATGAAATCTTAATTCGTTTATTGCGTAGGTTCGACTAGACCGGAGTTGTACTGGCAATGTCTAATGTAAAAAACGTTTCACACAACAGCCTGATGGTAATTTGTATTGGGGGTAGACTAGATACGCAATATGTATTTGGCTCTTTAATCCCCACATTTGGAGAGCTTTTTTGTCTGCAACTGGATATCGTTGTAGGTGAAGTTACGCTTTTGGATTAGGAGGCAATGAGTCGATGGGAAGGGTCTTTACTTGAATCATTGAAATTACAAAGCTAGAGATCTCAAATGTTGGAACAAATAGTATTTTGTTCAGAATCAATTAAAGATATAACAAGATCTAAAATGCTAATGTTTACCACTTTTACGGTATCTGATATTTCGTAAAGAAAAAAAAGCATATTGTCTTGCGATATTAGAAAAAGCACATATCTATTTTAATAACCTATGTTTAGACGTAATGTAACATTGCATCATATACAAAATAATGCACATAACTCTTTCTTTAAAAAAAGTTCACTTATCATCGCATCTAGAAGTCTATAATTACCGTAGTACCAGTTTCCTTTATTGTTTACATTAGTGCTTTATGCTTTTATTCACTAATTTGTCAAAAAAATGCGATGTAATAAGAATTGTAAGTCTATTTTACAACTTAGTTACAATCCACATAGATATAGATATGATATTGTATCGAAAACGTAAAGATTAACAGAAAGGTCATCTCATATTTTAAGAAAGTGCTATAAATTAGTATACTATATTAATGTAGTTTTAACTAATTATATTTGTAAAAGGGATGTTTGTGCATGGCAGTAGGGTCCTCATACTAGCCTTGGGTAAAAATTTGATAAAATATCAGCTGATATTGGGAGAGGACTAAGAAACTTTTTGGTCAACCTTTCTTCTAATCCTCAATGGACAGGACCTTCTGTGGACTGCATTTTCCCATGAGTAGTGGTAGGGAAATGGACAAATCTCATGTCTACGTACCAAACAAAAACTAGCAAGGACTACTTTGTCACTTCTTTCGGGAAATGTCATTTTTCTTGATGAATGCGGGACGAAGACAGGATTGTGAAGTCCGCCTCCTTTTGTTGAAACCCAACGACAACGACTTGTCAAGTCTTCCCCCCAGGTCGCTATGGAGCCAGTGCTCTCACTTGATACTATACTTGATACTATTGGATCTAAAATTCCTACCCGCCCAACATTACCTGTATTTGTGACCTAGATTGTCAAATACTAAGGGGTCTTATACGGTTTACTGATCTTGTATTGTAAAGTTCCAATAACCTATCTTGAGATTGACTCAATAGTAAGAGCGTTCCCATGCTTTCGGCTAAAAAGTCAATGATTGTGCATTCAATTCTTGCCTTAGGGAACTCAACTTTAATCGGGTAATCATGGCAGTAGGTTATTGTGCCGGTTCTTCTCCACAGCCTACTAACTATGGTCGTGTCGCTAGATTACAAAATCTGGCAAGAACTACTTTGTCACTTCTTCTACAAGAACTAGTCTAATATTTTTAGAAAGTGATAAATTAGTATATTATATTATCGTAGTTTTAACTAAGTATATCAGTAAAAAGGATGACCGTGCATGGCAGTTGGATCCTCAAACTAGCCTTGGGTAAAAATTTGATAAAATATCAGCTGATATTTGATAGGACTAAGAAACTTTTCTTGGTCAACCTTCCTTCTAATCCCAGATTGGATCTTTCCATGGGTAGTGCAAGGAAAGCTACGAATCTCGTGTCTACATACCAGCAAAAACTGGCGTGAACTACTTTGTCACCACTACAAAAAAACTGGATTTTTGCCACGAAAATTTGCGATGAAAAAATTTTCGTCGCAAATTTGCGACAAATTTTCCAACGAAAAGAAAAATTCGTTGGAAATTAGCAACGAAAAATTTTTCGTCGCAAAATTCGTTGGAAATTTCCAACGAAAAATTTTTCCTCACAAAATTCGTTGGAAATTTCCAACGAAAAATTTTTCGTTGAAAATTTCCAATGAATTTTGTGACGAAAAATTTTTTGTTGTTAATTTCCAACGAATTTTATGCGACGAATTCAAAACCCGGTATTGTTCGGCATTTTTTAAATTCGTGGGAAAATTCGTTGGAAATTTCTAATGAATTTTCCAACGAAAATTTTACAAACTTAAATAATTGCCCAGAAAATTGAAATTTGTGAAAAAATTCGTTGGAAATTTCTAACGAATTTTGCAATGAATTCAAAAAAACCCGGTATTGTTCGGCATTTTTTAAATTCGTGGGAAAATTAGTTGGAAATTTCCAACGAAAATTTTACAAACTTAAATAATTGCCCGGAAAATTGAAATTCGTGGGAAAATTCGTTGGAAATTTCCAACGAAAATTTTTTGTTGAAATTTCAACGAATTTTCCCACCGAATTGAAAAAACCCGTATTGTTCGGCATTTTTTAAATTGTGGGAAAATTCGTTGGAAATTTCCAACGAATTTTTGCAATGAATTGAAAAAAAACCCAATATTGTTCGGCATTTTTGAATTCGTTTGCAAAAATTCGTTGGAAATTTCCAATGAAAATTTTTCGTTGAAATTTCAACGAATTTTCTTGACGAATTCAAAAAACGGTATTGTTCGGCATTTTTAAATTCGTGGAAAAATTCGTTGGAAATTTCCAATGAATTTTGTGGATTTAAAAAAAAAAATCCCAATATTGTTCGGCATTTTTTCAATTCGTGGGAAAATTCGTTGGAAATTTCCAACAATATTTCCAACGAAAATTTTACAAACTTAAATAATTGCCCGTAAAAATGAAATTCGTGAGAAAATTCGTTGGAAATTTCCAACAAATTTTGCGACGAATTCAAAAAAACCCGGTATTGTTCGGCATTTTTTAAATTCATGGGAAAATTCGTTGGAAATTTCCAACGAATTTTCCCACAAATTTCAATTTTTCGGGTAATTATTTTAGTGTGTACAATTTTCGTTGCAAAATTTGTGAAAAATTTTCCACGAATTTTGTAACGAAAACCCTACTCCTTCCTTATTCAACATTTTTGCGCTCATTATTCCCGCATCGATTTTCAATTCCACATTCTCTCTCTCTCTCCGCGATCAACGCCTCCACCTGCTCCACCGCGTACTGGTTGGCGCACTGCACTGCTCCACCGCCGGGCTCAAGCTCCCCTCGCCGAGCATTCGGCCGATGAAGAGCAGACTCAGCATAATCATATGGAAAACTGAAGAGCAGCCACGCTTCAAACCAGATAAATCAAAGCAGATACAGCCAAAAAAAAAAAGGAGCGATCAACTCACCAGCATCAATGACAGCATCCCAATCAGTCGCACCATCTTTCTGAAACTGCTTCAAGTCCCAAGTCCCACTAACCCATCTCGAGTCCTTGAATTTGGTGACCACCACGGCTTCCTCGCCAGAAGCAGAGGACAGAGACCCATTAGACCCAGCACCTTCCTTCTCTCTCTCCGGCTCCTTCACCTGCTCCACGGCCACCTCCTCCACAGCCACAGCCGACGACGGGACAGCCCCAGACCCATTATCGGAGGAAGCATGAATGGTGATAAAGGTGGCTCTTTTGGGCCCGAGGGACAGGGAGGGCTTGTAGGTGAGGCGGGGTTTGGAGAGGGAGCGAGGGTCCTGAGGTTGGGCGTGGGGGGAGAGAACAAGGCCATGGAAATGGACATCTGGGTGTTGCTCTTCTTCTGGTGGTTGCTGTTTTCGTTATGGTTCTTGCGAATGACGAGAGAGGCAGAGCATGAGAAGGGGAAGAGTGAGAGAGCACAATGATATGGAAAGTGTGCGATGAGTTTGTGAGCCGTGAGCCAATCCTCAGCCTTTCGTTGAACTATGCTCGAGCTCGCCGGCCATGGCAAGCGTTCTGGGCGAGCTCGAGCTCGTCGGCCATGGCGAGGGTTGAGCTCGCCATGGCCGGCGAGCTCGAGGTCGCCCAGATCTGGCCGAGTTCTGGGCGACCTTGAGCTCGCCGGCCATGGCGAGGGCCGAGCTCGCCGGCGGCGAGTGTGGCCCTTGCTCGCACGATTTTTTTTTTCGGCGAAACTAATTTTGCCACAATTTTTCGATAAAATTTTTTTTTTTACCAAATTTTTGCAACAAATGATTAGGGACGAATTTTGCAACGAATTTTGCGACGAAAAAATTTCGTCGGAAATTATCAACGAAAATTTATTTTTTTTGTCGAAAACATTTGCGATGACGGAAATTTCTTTGGATTTCCAAATTTTTCGTTGGAAAAAGGTTGTTTTTTTTGTAGTGTTTCCAATAAATTTAGTCACGAATTTTCCGATGAAAAAAATTTCGTCTTAAATTTCCAACGAAAATTGAAATCTTTCGTTGGAAAAATTTGCGACGAAGAAATACCGATGAATTTTTTTTCGTTGGAAAATTTGTTGGAAATTCGTTTTTCAACGAATTTTTTCGAATTTTTCATTGAAAATTTCGTTGGAAAAATGATATTTTTGTAGTGCACTTCTTCTCCGAAATGTCTATTTCCTTAATAAATTTCCACGGTACAGTGTGGGACGAAGACTTGCTCGTGATCATGAACTCCACCTTCTTTTGTTGAAACATTCAAACGATGATGACTTGTGAAGTCTGTCTTCTCCGACGACTTGTCAAGTCATCCCCTCCTGATGCTATGGAGCCAGACTTTGTCATTGTTGGATCTGAACTTCCTACAAGGGCAACATTACCGTATTTACAACCCAGATTGTTAGAATACTAGCAGGTCTTATTCAGTTTACATATCCTGTATTGAAATATTCTTAAAACCTACATTGGGAATGACTTGATCGCAAGGGCGTCCCATGCTTTCGGCTAGAAGAAATGGTTGTTGTGTGCTCGAAATCTGCCCTAAGGAACTCAACTTTAAGTGGGTGTTTACTCAATGGTAAGAACAGTCCCACGCTTTAGCCTGAAAAACCAATGGTTGTGGGTTCGAATCTTATCCTAAGGAACTCAACAAGTGGGTGGTTGTGGGTTCACCTCACATATTATAAGGTTCGAATCAGAACATTCATTATCTCTTTAAAAATTGTATTTTTCCATTAAGCCATACCATTTGACTTGGTGAATATAGACGAGCAATCTCATGAATAATATCTTCCTTTTCACAATAATCACTAAACAAATTATACTCTCCTTCCTCTGTTAGATCTAACTCTATTAATTTCTATTCAACTAATTTTTTACTTCAACTTTATGTAATAGATCATAATTAAAACCTTCATCTCTATTCTTAAGCAAACATTTTTATAATAATTAGAATGGCAATCAATGGGTATTCCATAATATATCTTACCACCTCTAATTACGACGAGAAGAAAATACTTACCTTGGAGCAATGTAAGCATCTGCAATGTTAGCTAGAAAATCACATCATCATCCTAAATATGATTTCTAATTAACACGCAATTTCGCTCAAATCTTTTTTAGAGTTTTCTCTTATTTAGTGCATATTAAACTACATGCAATGGATGCTACTAGTCTAACATGACATGCGACATACGATTTACCTAAATATCCTAATTCTAATGACGATTAAATGGACTATCTCTAATATGGCATACAATGAACCTAGACATGAGATTTCTAATGACGAGCAAAATTAATATGCAGCTATTCTAGCATGATACACAATTTCATGAACTTTACATATCATATGCAAGTGATGACATGGCATACATGATGACATGGCAAATTATGAATGACATAGCAACATGACATTCAAGCATGATGCAACTAATCTATATGACATGCGCATGATACTTTTTTTTTCATTGAAATTCGAAATTATAAAATAATGAAAATTTATTATCTAGTGCAAGATATAATCCAATTCATTTTAGGAATTAAACTAGGGCAAATCCTAATTTTAATTGGAATGTTATCCTAACTAGATAAACCCTATCCTAGCATGCAATCTATCTAGAAAAATTTACCTTGATCCTATCTAATCTTTTTGGGATTTATTTTAACAAAGAATCAAATCAAATCAAAGCAAAGATGAAACCACAATAAAAGAAAGTATCCATCGCTTGTGGCGGCGGCGGCACTTGTTAGTTTGTATATGTGACACCTATATAATAACTCACTCGAGATAATCCACTTTAACCCGTTTTCGCAAGTCACGTCCCATTCGACCATCCAGTCCAGAGCAAGGACTGTTCTCTTGTTAATATCCTCGTAGCTCGGGAGTTTCCTCTCGGAGATATTGAATGAATTACTGTCCACCACGAAGGCCAGTCCACAAGGGTTGAATTGCCTGACCGACTCATATTGTTTGAACGACTTCAACCTAATGTTGAGCGTCTTGAGTCCCTTCGGGATGGATGTTTGACAGCAACCGAGACCAGAGCAAGCGGTCTTGTTGGCGAAGTCGACGTTTTGGCTGCAGTAGGAGATGCACCCGCTCCCGAACGTCCCATCTTGGTCGGAAATGAGAGCGTAGGTGTCGCAGCCGAGGACAGTGAGCTTGTTCCTGGTGTCGGAAAATCTGTATGGTGGAAACGAAGATAGATTTAAGAACACATTGCTTTTGTATCCCGTCTGGTTATCCCGCTCGTAGCACTGGTACGCTTCGGGGACGCTGATGACCATGGTCGCGTCCTCAATCGAGATATTGCGTATTGGACAATTCCCCCCGTCGGCGAGAAGTAGTTGTGTATGGTTCCCTTCAGTGGTGCAATTGAGAAAAAAATCTTTGGACCTTGCACACTCGAAGTTCGAGCCTGAACGGATAAGGTACGTCCACGTCCCCACACTCGGTTGCGCACTCTCCGGCTACGGGGGGAGCGCCGCCTTGGCCCAACCACCAGGCCACGGCCACCGGTAGAAGCCACTGCACTACCTTCATTTCCAAAAAAAAATAAAAAAGTCTGTCAGATTCTCTCTCTCAAATTTTTTTACCCCTTTCGGGCCCTTGTGCTTCTGACCTTGTTCATAGAGTGGAGTTCAAGCGTAAGCCGCTCGCAGCAACCAATTATAGGCACATATTAAGCACGACAATAGAGGGCGGAAGGGCTAATTGTCACTACAAAAAAAGTTGATTTTAGCCACGAATTTTGCCACGAAAAATTTGGCAAAATTCGTTGCTAAACAAATTTGCGACGGAAAAAAATTCGTCGCTAATAGGCCGTCGCAAAATTTTGCGATGGAAAATTTCAATTTTCTTCGCTAATTTGCGACGAAAAAAAATTCGTCACAAAATTTGTCGCTAATTATTCGTGGCAAATTTGTCACGAAAAAAAATTCGTCGCAAAATTCATTGCTAATTATTCGTGACAAAATTCGTGGCTAATTTGTCACGAAAAAAAATTCATCGCAAAATTCATCGCTAATTATTCGTGGCAAAATTCATGGATAATTTGTCACGAAAAAAAATTCGTCGAAAAATTAATCGCTAATTATTCGTGGTAAAATTCGTGGCTAATTTGTTACGAAACAAAATTCGTCGCTAATTATTCATGGCAAAATTCGTGACTAATTTGCCAAGAATTGTATTCGTGGCAAAATTCGTCACTAATTTGCCACAAATTATATTCGTGGCAAAATTCGTCGCTGCATATTCATGGCAAAATCCGTCGCTATTTTTTTCAAAATTGTTTTTGTTGGTTGCGAAATTGCGACGAAATATTTTCGTGGCAAAAATCGTTACTAATTATTCGTGGCAAAATTTATCGCTAATTTGCGATGAACACATTTCGTGGCTAATTTGCCACCAAATTTTTTTTTTTTGTCAATTTTTTGCGACGAACTTATACGTGACAAAATTCGTGGGTAATTTAAATTACCCATCAAAATGAATGTATTTCATTTTCTTATTCAATTTTAAATGTAATTTAAAGCAAAATTAATTTCTAGAATTTGTATTTAACATTGATTAAGCACTTAATAACATCAAATTATTATAATAATATGAAAATGAAATACATTCATCTACATGGAATTCCATGTACTTGAACATATAGCTCAATGTGATCAAAATATTATAATAATATGAAAATGAAATACATTCACCTACAAAAAGAACATGGAGCTATTGAAGAAAGCAAACTCATATCCACCAGAATATAAACTGCAGACCAATTAGTCATTCCACATTATAATCATCTTCCATTCCCCTTTACAAACTCAAAAACTCGGCAGCTTGAGTCACTCGTCGGCTCCTTGCTGTCATTAGTTTGTTGAAAGAATCGTCATCACAGCAGAACGGAGTAAAACAAAGCTGCATAACCCTACAGAATCAAATAGACTACTCTGCATCTCGTTTCTGCAGCAGGCGTCTCCATCTTCTTCCTCGGGACCGACACATTATCAAGAAGGCAGGTAATTTCTTTTGCACGAGGGACAGCAGGTAGACCCAGCTCATCCTCTTCCTGATTACGGAAGAGATGTACCATGAGATTCGCTGCTCTACTTTTTCGCAAGCGACTCTACTTGAGATGCAATGACAAGGAGCCAATAACAAACAAGACAAGAAACATCAAGAATCCTATAATTCAATGATGTAACCATCCCAAAGAAGCAGCTTTGCTTGTCTACAGAATATGTACCGCCAAAGCATGACAGAAAAGCAAAGAGTGGTAGTGAACACGGGATATAGATTGAGGGGGTGATATGGGAAAATCATGATCAAATTTTTTTCTCAAAAAATTCATGCAACAAGTTTTAGAAGGATTTTACGGCACGTCTACTGGTTGCTGCCACCAGCAAGCAAGAACACACAACATTTACCTGGGCATTGGATCTGCCAGCAGGTTCAGCAACATGTCCTGCTGGATGCTGGCGTCAAAGGCAAATCAAGCTTTGCATCCAAATCCGCCCCTCATCCAATTGGAGATACGCAGGCCTCTGGTCTCTGTTTGCATTCCCATGTCTGCTTCCAAAGCATTTAGTTCTATCAACAAAAGTCAGAAAGTGTGGTGCCTCAGCTAATATTATGTTCTGCTGCTTAGGAGTACATTTACTTGCATAAGAGGCCAAAAAAGAAGCTGAAAGAAGATGGCTTTGAAGCAAGATTCACACAGTCTTCTACCTTATTTCTCAACCAACAGCTTCCCTAAAATATGTCAGAGCAACATGGACGGTAACCTCCTGCAGAGTCTGAGTCCAGGAATAATTCTCAAGACAGAAACAGGGTCGACATAACCTTTAAATGCGTTATGCAGGCCTATTGCTTTGGCAGTCAAGGCTTTCCAATGCATCCTAGCGACATGATCATCCCCAGGATCAACACTATATTGCATTCCACGTCACAACCTTACCATTCCTCAACATTAAAAATTTTCCCTTTTAAAAAAGCACAGCCCAGTAATTTCAATCACCAAAACTCCTCAACACAAATGACTAGCTGTAAACCCATGCCACACCTCCACACTGAAAAACCCCTAATTCCCATTTCTCTATCAGAACCAACCAGACCAACCAAAGAAATCCCAACAATTTGAACCTCAGACTGGAAAAAATAAACAAGAACAGTTCAATCCAAAATCATTCCTCAACAAAGAAGCTCGACGAAGACCCACCTTCCTCAGGGCAGTGGCGAGCTCGCCCCGCGTGAAGTTGGCGGCGGCAGTGGTCGTCAAAGGAATCCCGTTCCTGAACTGGTACAACGCCACGTTCTTCTGTATGTACTCCGTGAACTGGACCCTGCGGAAGACCGAATCGTCACATAACACTCGGGAAAAGAAAAACAAGAACTTTACCCCGAAAAATCACCGGACCGCAGGCTCATCCGAACACACGATCGGTCAAGAATAAAGAAAGATCGGGCCTCCGCCGCCTCATGCGCGAGGAAATCGCTCCGCTCGGCCACGAACTCGAAGGCCTCCTCGATGAACCCCAGCGGGCTGGACGGATCGAACCTCGCGATGAACTCCGCCGCAGCAGAGGAGGAGGCCGAGGACGAGGACGAGGACAAGGCCGAGGGCTTGGCCTCAGGTTGCTTCTCCTCTTCCTCCTCGAAGTCGAAGATGATCGCCATGGATGGTGAGCTCCGGGAGGGATCGAATCGGAGATTGCTCTTCTCTGGCTCGATTTTCTCTAAGGCTCCGGAGGCCACAGGCGAGGAGGAGTCGCGGGAGGAAGTGCAGGGGGGGATGGGGGGGGGTGGGAAGGGGGTACCTAAAACCCTAGCGAGCGCGAGAGGTCTGGGAGCGTGGGGGGTGGGGGAGAGGGAAGAAGGAGAAGGAGAAGAAGAATGAGAAGTGGGAAATAGATATGATTTGATAGAGAGAAACGACAGAGAGAGAGACAGAATGGGGAGAGATGGCGGGCAAATTGGGACATAGAGCGGGGAACTCGAAATTTGCGACCCACTTTTTAGAAAAAATGCTAAAAATTCATTTTTCATAAAATTCTTGGCTAAAATACTTGGCAAATTTGCCACGGATTTTAGCCATGAATTTCATAAAAATATGAACGTGGGCATGTGTGTGTATTTTTAAAATCCGGGCACATTGGCTACGGATTTTTTAATGAAAAATAAAATTTTGGCATTTTTATGAATTTTTAAAAATCCGTGGCAAATTTTTTGGATTTTAGCCATGAATTTCATAAAAAAATGAACGTGGGCATTTTGGGCATTTTTTAAAATTCATGGCTAAAATTGGCAAATTTACCATGGATTTTAGCCACTAATTTTTTTTTGTCACGAATTTCATGAAAAAAAATGAAATTCGTGACTAAAAATCCATAGCAAATTTGTCATGGATTTTATCCACGAATTTCATAAAAATATGAACGTGGGCATGTGTGTGGGCATTTTTTTAAAATTCGTGGCTAATTTCGTAAAAATTTGAACGATTTAGCTACGAATTTCATGAAAAATGAATTTTGGCATTTTTTATGAAATTCGTGATAAATTTCTTACGGATTTTTAGCCCACGAATTTCATAAAAATATGAACGTGGGCATGTGTATGGGCATTTTTTAAAATTCGTGGCTAAAATCCGTGGCAAATTTGCCAATGGATTTTAGCCACTAATTTTAGTGAATTTTAGTTGAATTTCATAAAAATGAATTTTGGCATTTTTATTAAATTATTGGTGGCAAAGCCACGAATTTCATAAAAATATGAACGTGGGCATTTGTGGGCATTTTAAAATTCGTGGCTAAAAATGGATAATTTAGCCACGAATTTCATAAAAATATGAGCGATGGGCATGTGTAGGGGCATTTTTTAAAATTCATGGCTAAAATCCATGGCAAATTTGCCACGGATTTTAGCCACGAATTTCATAAAAAATGAATTTTGGCATTTTTAATGAAATGGGCTAAAATTTTTAAATGGATTTTAGCGTGGAATTCATAAAAAAAATGGACGATAGGCATGTGTATGGGCATTTTTTTTTGGCTAAAAGCCACGGATTTTAGCCACGAATTTCATAAAAAATGAATGGGCATTTTGGGCATTTTTTTAATTTCATGGCTAAAATCCGTGGCAAATTTGCCATGGATTTTATCCACGAATTTTATTAAATCACGGATTTTAGTCACGAATTTGTTAAAATTTTAAATTTCTTAAAAATGAATGTGTATGTATGGGCATTTTTCAAAATTCATGGTGCCAAGGATTTTATCCATGGATTTTGAAAAAATGAATTGTGGGAATTTTTATGAAATCCATGGCAAATTTGCTACGGATTTCATGAAAAATTACCGAGGCATGTTTGTGGCCATTTTTTTAAAAATTCGTACAAAATCCGGCAAATTTGCCACGGAGTTTACCATGAATTTCACAAAAAATGAATTGTGGGCAAATTTTTATTAAATTCATTGATAAATCCGTTGTAAATTTACCACGAATTTCATTTCTACTAGCCCACACACGCCTAATTCATTTTTTCCCGACAATAGCGTTTAATTAACAATATTAGCAATAATAACAACAACAACAACAACAACAACACTAATAAATAACAACAACAACAATAATAAATATGACAATAAAATAAACTCTTGTCATAATAATAATAATAATAATAACAACATAATTAGTAAAAAATCTAAAAATTTAAATCTTCATCTTCACTTTCGTCTTCATCTTGATCTTGATATTCTTTTTGAGCATTATCGTCATCATCATCTTCATCATCCTCATTATCTTTATCAAAATCAGATTTTGCAACACATTCTAAATTTGATTTGCAAATTTCGGTTAGATCTACATATATCATTGTTCCACATGGATCTCGTAGAGTAGGAATGTTATATTCCTCAGTTTGAACCGCGTTACAAACTTCCTCTTATTGATATGCTGTATTCTTCCAGTGTTCCTCGATTTTTCTTCGTGCCTTGTTTTTACATACAGCTCACCAATCAGTTTTGTCACGTTTCAAACTAGGATATGATGCATAATATACTTGAATTGCTTGTTGTGCCAACACAAATGGTTTATATTTCATATACTTTTTCTTGTGATTTATTTCAACCAAATTAAACTTCGTATGAACCTTCCTTCCTTTGATGGAGTCGAACCACATGCACTTAAATAACACAATCCGCATTAATGGTCCGGGGTACTCTATCTTGATGATTTCATCCAACAAGCCATAAAAATTATCTTTTGAACTATCACAATTGAATAACCGAACACACACACACCACTATTTATTGTGACTTTTCCCATTCCATATTCTTAAGTAAGAAAATTATACCCGTTTATGAAATATGTTGGCCAAGTTCGTATGTTTGACTGGGACCCCATGATAGATAATATAGAAATCCTTGCTCTTCAACTTGATCATGATTACTATGAACCTAAGATTACACACGCAAAGTTAATAATATATATTTAAATGATGTATAAAATATTAATAACTTCGTTTTGGTCTATAGACAACTTACATATGTTTTGAACCATGCTGCAAATTGTTCATCGCACAAACGGTCAAACTCATTTGGTGGTAGTCCATACATTGAATTTTGAAAAATCCTATTAACAATTTACATTTATATATTAGTAAATATTTGACACACAATACATATTTTTGCAAATATACACTTACTAGAAGTATGGCTCCACTTCTGGACAGTTTAGTAAAATATATGTATGGGCTGCCTGTCATTCTTCGCTTGTTAAGCAACAAAACTTACATGCGCTGTTTGGTCAATCGAGATAATTGAAAATAAAGAATGATTTGCAATTGGGATCGATGGGATCCTCATCATTTCTTCCTGCTCTCCACCTCTTACAATGCACGTGCGGCTCAAAATAGTATGATGCAAATGTTGTTACTTCTTCCACAATATATGCATTACAAATTGAAGTTTCAACACATGCCTTATTCTTCACTTTTTTCTTCAAATGATATAAGAACCTTGTTGCAATAGAAAGAAGTTTACCAAAACATAATATATAATAAAGTATTTTGAAATTTATTTTGAAAAATTTTTACCTCTCAAATGGATACATCCATCGAAATTGGACGGGAGCTGCAACTTTAGCCTCATAAGGCAAGTGAACTAAGAGATGCTCCATTGAATTAAAAAACGATGGAGGAAATATCCTTTCTAAATTGCAAAGAATAATTGGAATGTCTCTATCCAGTTTCTCCATGTGTGATACTTTTAATACTGTTGAGCAAATATCATGAAGGAAATTACGTCGCAAAATTAGCGACGAAAAAAAAATCCGTCACTAACTCCGTCGCAAATTAGCAACGAATAATTTTTCATCGCAAATTCCGTTGCAAATTAGTGACGGATTTTTTTCGTGGCAAATTCCATCGCAAATTAGCGACGACATTTTTTTTCGTCGCAAATTAGCAATGGAAAAATAATTGTCATAAATTCCGTCGCAAATTTGCCATGAATTTTTTTCGTGGCAAATTCCGTATAAATTAGCCACGAATTTTTTTTCGTGGCAAATTCGTCGCAAATTAGCGATTTACATTTTTTTTCGTCGCAAATTATTAACGGAAAAAATTGGCCGCTAATTTCGTTGTAAAATTAGCCACAATTTTTTTCATGGCAAATTCGTCATAAATTAGCCACGATTTTTTTTTCGTGGCAAATTCCGTCGCAAATTAGCCGCGAATTTTTTTTCGTGGCAAATTCTGTTGCAAATTTGCCATGGATTTTTTTCGTGGCTAATTTGCGACAGAATTTTAGGATTTTTTTTTTTTTTTTTTCGTCGCTAATTTGCGACGAAAAAACAATTCGTCGCTAATTTGCGATGAAAAAAAAAATTCGTCGGAAATTCCGTCGCAAATTAGCCACGAAAAATTATTTGTCGCTAATTTCCGTGGCTCAATCCTTGTTTTTTTGTAGTGTGTATCAGCAGAACAAATTGGAGGGACCCGATTGCATTTATGAAGAAATGCAATACAGAATAAAGAAACCAATATACAAAGGTTTTTTATTCAATTCCGGTGCAAAAGACAGTTTATGTATGAAGGGCCATGCGCCCTTAGTCGTTGTCCTAGTGAAAAGGATGGTCACAGTATACCGAGGACTACTACAATTACATGACTATGATATTGAGGCTGTGTACCAAATTTGCTGTATCTTGTATTTAAGAAGAAATAAGAGTGTATAGCATAAGAAATTTAATACGAATAAAGAAATCCCACTAAAACTTTTTTAATAAGTGATAAAAGTTTCAGTTGAGTTTTCAAACAAATGAGATCCATTCTTTAAATGATTGGCTTGCTTAAGAAACTAATGACAAAATTGCCATATTATTTATTATAAAAATTTTAATATGATTTCTTAGTACATATAGCATTGCAAGACAAAGTAACATGAACTATATGGATCATCACCATTTGGATAAGAATTACTACTTAGTAGTTTTGGACCTCTCGAGACACACTGGTGACAAGTTCAAAACTTTCTAGTTGCTTCTCGACCTTAGGAATCCTTAGTTCGTTTGTTGTGTATGTTAAACTATGCGGTGTTATAGGATTATCCCGATTATAATCTTTGTCACGCTCCAAACCCTACGAGCTTATAACATCCCGCTATGGTCGTTAAGAATGCAATGTCCCAGAACTCGTTTCCGATCCAAATAACTTACCAATGAAAGAACGCAAGCGGAAGCAAACTTTAAACACCCCAAACAACAACTAAGCAAGGGATAGTAAAGGAAACACACTGATACTCAAAAGAACGAAGTCATTTATATAAATATAGAGTTAATCACAGGAGATATAATATACAAACCTTACTAAAGGCCACATCTACGGACCACGCACAAGCAAAAAGGATCGGGTGGTTGGCTAGCTTAACTTCTCTACCAAAAGAGGGTGCTCCAAAAGATGAGGCTAAACCTATCATAAATCCTTGTGGTACCCCAAGGGCATCCCCAGATCCTCCATGTCGTCATACGGCTTAGGATCCGACTCCTCAGGATTGGTGTTAGGATCAATGACAGCCCCGTCGAGAGGATCTATCTCCATAAGGTCCCACTTCCTTACACCATCATCAGGGGGAACATCAAATCCTCGGAGTAGACCGTGCAACTCATCCCCATCTTGATAAAACTATGCCAAAAAGGTGCACGGCCTCCAAAATGCAAACCCTTCATCCACCCACAACGTCGTGGCATGCTTAATGTAAATCCTATCTTCTCCTATCGAGTATTCCTTCAACTGATGGTTTATATCCATATGTACCCCAAAACATTCTAGAGGACCATTCATGGTCGGGGATCTAAAATGGTGAAAATACAACAATGAGATGAAATCTCAATAAGTAAACTTCTTAAGCCTCTCTTAGGCTAACGCATACCTTCGGACAATCTTAAACATGCAATTCTAGCAGCCAACAAGTTATGAGCAACCACAAGTGCTCTTACCTCGCCTCGACACATACACAAGCCCTGTACATTGGAATCCATCAAAGCATGGCAATCACTTCTTGAGCACACACGAGAGCACCATTGCATAAGCATATATAACATAATTAACAACCTAGACATACTTGACATTAAGCTTAAGCATAGCATTCCTCAAAGCATATCACACTTATAGTTGTCCGGATTATTAACGACCCCTTGAGCTACGTTGAACCCCTGCCGGTCTTCTGGTCTAGCCGGGCATCGTCCCGCTTCTTCGGGCACGGCAATATCTAGGATCGAACACCCCCCGGCAAGTTGGCTGCCAGACTGCATTCCATTAAAGAGCATCGGTCCGGCCTCTACCGCGGCCAACAACATCTAGAACTCCCGCCTAGACGGCATCTGAACTCCCGCCAAGCATCATTTAGAACTCCCGCCTAGATGGCACTTGTCATGACCATGCGTACGCATCATTCACTTAATGCCAATTGTTATCTTTGTATTTAGCCAGTGTCGAGTGTTTATGACGTCCAAATCACTAAGAATGAACATGTCATGAAACGCATTTAATCAAGCACGAATAGCACGTCCAACCAACAAATGAACTGTGTCCGCCAATAAGCATATCAAATTAGCCACAAACAAGTCGTATTCAAATTAGTTACAAATCAACCAAGTCATGTCATTAAACAATCATACACAATCAGCCATTAATTGAATCCAATCAACCATCAATTAATCAAACGGGATCAACCAGTACACTAACATATAATCAACTACCGGATTAAACCTCAAATCAGTCCACAATTCGGTCACTCATCAGCCCACAAAGTCGTCACCAAACAACCAATAAATTAGCACATGATTAGCTGTTGGAACAACCACTAATTGACTCACAATTCAATCCACAATAATCACTTAATCCTCCATAAATCATCCATCAAAGAACTCCTAAGACCAGCCAAAATGCAGCCTCTAAATCAGCTACTAAACAACCATTAATCAACCCCTAAACATATCCATTAGTCACCCATTGTCCTAATCAAGATCTAGGAGTTTACTTATTAGGAAAACCTAAGCGAAACCGAGTGAAAGAAGCAGCCAACAACCATGGCAAGGTGGCGAAACAACAAGCCACTAAACAACCATTAATCTGGCCCCCCAACGGATGTCTACAAAGGGTGGCTCATGTCTAACACGGGTCTGGCTTGAGGGTGACGGAAACGATAATGAGGCAGGCTAAGATAGACACGTGATGCTCGTGAGATGGTGGCGGTCAAATAAGAGGGAGAGAGAGTTGGTGACTGGTGAGCTACGGCGGCTCATGGTGGTTGAACGGCGTGACGGCGATGGCGGTGGGTAGTGGCGACAAACGGTGGCTGAAACAGGGCTGGGGAGATGGTGATGGTGATCGTGGTCAGTCGAACGAAAGAGGGGGAGCAAGCGTGGTTGTGAGTAGCAACTGCGGCAAGAAAGCAGCAGCGAGCAGCACACCGAACGGCTAAGAAAGGCACTCAACGGTGGTGACCACGGCAGCTGGATTGGCGGACGGTGGCTAGTCGGGTTGGTGTTGATGGCCGAAGGTGAGATAAGAGGGAGAGTGCAAGAGAGAGACTTGATCAAGGAAGAAGAGAGAGAGAGAGAGAGAGAGAGAGAGAGAGAGAGAGAGAGAGAGAGAGAGAGAGAGAGAGTCTATCCCAATCAAAACCCTATCAACCACCCCACTAACAACCAAGGGCTATGATTAATTCTTGAAGATCAAGCCAAGAGGGGAGAGTCCAAAGTGTTTGGCCAAGAGGGGAGAGTCCCAAAATCCATATTGCCTATCCACAAAACAAAGGAATCCAAATATCTCAGGAGTAAAATGGTCTTTTTCGACTTCCGATTTGAATTCCACTTTTCTGACAATTTCCGAGCAAACTGACAATGGTTGAACTTAATGAAGCGACGTCTAATCGATTAGTCGTGGAATTCTTGAAAGCTCAATACCCAAATCCAGATTCTAATTCGTGATCAAAATCAATCAATCGCGACTTTAGTGCATTTCAAACTAACGGGTCACTTTTAGGAGTTACGCGTATCGACCCTTGGTGGATTCAATTATCAAACCATATTTTAAGTTTACTCGAACCACGACGACCTCGGTTGTTATGTAATTACGAGAGTCAATCACTAGTTCCAAAGGACGCGATCGTTTGGAATAGGTTTATGGTCATTCGCAACTCATACAACGGTCAAGCGGAATCACCCGTGATCTGATTGTATAATATTGGTGAATCGTTCCATAACCATCTTTGGATCGGTCTATAATGGCCCAAAACATTCTCTCGTCAATCCTTATAGTTGAAGTGTCAATCCCTAGTTAAGTTCTTAGGTCCACGTACGTAATTCCTAACTAGATTTTCCCTCAAGGTTAGTCTTCTCAAGAGTGATCAATTTCGAGTGAGATTTAACTGAAAGTGCATTGATAATATATAGTCATTTCATAAATCGCGAATAGGGCCGAAATTCACAATGTCACAAATCTTCCTTCTTTACGAAAATTTCGTCATCGAAATTTACAATAAACCCAACTACTCAAACAAATGGGGGTACTGATGCCTCATCACTTCTTCGCTTTCTCACATGGCTCCCTCCGTACTGTGATGTTGCTAAACCACTTTAACCAACGGGATCGTTTTGTTCCACAAAACCTGTTCCTTTCTGTCCTCCATTCGACTAGGCCTTTCCACGTATGACATCTTATCGTCCACTTCTATTTCTTCATAATTCAACATGTGGATCATATCTAGTTCGTACTTTCTCAGCATTAACATGTGAAAGAAGTTATGAACTTGGGACAAACTCGGTGGCAAGGCGAGTCGATAAGCTAGAGTTCTAATTCTTTCCAATATCTCAAACGGACCTACGTACCTTAGGCTTAACTTTCCTTTCTTGCCAAATCGAGACGTTCTTTGCATTGGTGATACCTTGAGGAAAATGTGATCTCTCACTTGCAATTTCAAAGGCTAACGTTTCCGATCTGCATAACTCTTCTAGCGACTCTGGGTAGTCTTAAGCCTTTTTTGAATGACCTTAACCGCCTTGACTGACTGCTGTACCAATTCTAGACCTATTATACTCCTTTCACCAACCTTATCCCAGCACACTGGAGTTCTGCACGTTTTGCCATATAATGCTTCAAACGGCGCTATTATGATACTCTGCTGATAATTTTTATTGTAGGTGAACTCGACGAGATGTAACCGTTCTTCCCATCCTCCTTTAAAGTCTATCACATAAGCCCGCAACATGTCCTGGAGTGTCTAAATCATCTTCTCAGATTGACTATTTGTCTGCGGATGATAGGTTGTGCTATATTGCAACTTCGTCCCCATAGCCATCTGAAGACTTTTCCAAAAGGTTGCGGTAAGCTTAGGATTTCTATTTGACGTAATTGTAAATGGTACTCCATGGAGATGGACTATTTGTCGTATGTAGTACTTAGCGTACCTATCCATTGTGAAATCCTTTCGTACTGCCAGAAAATGCGTTGACTTGGTCAACCTGTCGACTATAACCCAAATTGAATCATGGCCTCTTTAGCTCATTAGTAAACTCATGATGAAGTCCATCGTGATATGTTCTTATTTCTATTCTGGGATTTCCAATGGTCGCAACAGTCCACTTGGCTTACAATGCTGCACCTTCACTTGTTGGCATGTTAAGCACTTGGCCACGCGCTTGGCTATATCCACTTTCATTTCGTTCCACCAGTAATGTTGATACAAGTTCCGATACATCTTGGTATTGCTCGGATGAATGTTGTTGTAAATACGATGAGCTTCTGTCAAGATTTTCTCCTTAAGTTCTGCATCATTGGACAAGCATAGCCGTCCTTGAAACTTTAAGATCCCGTTTTCAGATACTTAAAAGTCAGGTTTTCTCTTAGTTATATCCATACTCAGAATCTTTTGAATGTCAGGGTCCATAAATTGCAATGCCTTAATCCTCGTCTAAATCTCTAGTTCGATCCTTGAAGTAGCCAACAAACTTGATAGGTGACCTACCTCAAAGTTAAATTCTAAATCTCTTACTCCATCGAGCAGAGTCCATTCCTTAACCATCATCAGTCGCGATGCTCGACTTCTGACTAAGTGCATCCGCTACCTTGTTGGCTTTTCCAGGGTGATAGAGGATATCGTAGTCATAATCCTTAAGAAGTTCCATCCATCGGCGCTGTTTCATGTTTAACTCATTTTGGAAAAATAAGTACTTTAAACGTTGATGGTCGGTGTAGATTTGAAACATTTCCTCGCACAATTAGTTCCTCCAAATCTTTAGTGCAAAGATGATAGTAGCTAGTTCCAAGTTGCGCATTGGGTAGTTTAACTCATGAGGTCTCAACTGTCGCGATGTGTATGCAACCACTATTCCATGCTACATTAACACGTATCCTAATCCCTTTAGCGACGCATCACTGTAAATCTCATATCCTCTAGGACCTGATGGTATGATCAATATAAGAGCGGTAGTCAACTTGTGCTTAAACTCTTCGAAACTCCTCTCACACTTATTCGTCCATTCAAATCTTGTTTCCTTCTTTAGTAAGCGAGTCAAAGGAGTGGCCATCGTGGAGAACCTTTCCACAAATCGTCTATAATATCTAGCTAGGCCTAGGAAGCTTCGAACTTCCGGTCGCTGATGTTGGTCTTGGTCAATTCGTTACTGCCTCAATCTTAGCTATATCTACTAAGATTCCATCCCTACAGACTACATGTCCAAGAAACGCTACTCGGCGGAGCCAGAACTCGCACTTATTAAACTTGGCATAGAGTGCGTTCTCTCTTAAGGTTTGCAAAACCATCCTTAAATGTCGCTCATGCTCCTCGGGACTCTTTGAGTATACCAATATATCATTGATGAACACGATGACGAACTAATCCAGAAACTTCTTGAATACTCTTTTCATCAAATCCATAAAAGCAGTTGGGTTATTAGTCAATCCAAACGGCATTACGGTAAACTCATAATGTCCATATCTTGTGCGAAATACCATTTTCGGTATATGCTCCTTCTTGATCCTTAATTGATGGTAGTCCATTCTTAAGTCTATCTTGGATAATACCGATGTCCCTTACAGTTGATTGAACAAGTCATCTATTCTTGGTAACGGATACTTGTTCTTGATGGTCACTTGGTTTAACCGTCGATAGTCGATGCACAAACGCAACGAACCATCTTTCTTCCTTACGAACAACATTAGTGCTCCCCACAGTGACACACTCGGACGAATGAACCCCTCATCCAGTACCTCTTGCATCTGCACTTTCAATTCCTTTAACTCTAATAGAGCCATTCTATAGGGCGCTCTGGAGATTGGCTCTATCTCAGGGGCTAACTCGATTACGAACTTCACTTTTCTTTTTGATGGTAATCTAGGCAATTCTTGAGGAAAGATATCGGAAAAATTACATACTTTGGCTATATCCTCTAGCCTCGGTTTCTCAACTAACGAATCAACCACAATTGCTAGGTAACCTTGACATCCTTTATCTAACAACTTAGTCACCTCAAGCGACGAAATCCAAGGGATAGAAGTTCTACCTCGACTTTCCACAAACTCGTATCTAGGATGATCAATCGGATTAAATTGGATCACCCTACTACTTCAGTCCATCCCAGCCCTTTGTTTCACAAGCCAATCCATCCCAACTATAACATCAAATTCATACATAGCCAAAACTACCAAGTCTATCAATTCCTCCCTACCACCAATGAATATCTTACAATCTGAACATCCTAATGGGATTAGCACTTTATCCTTTAAAGGGGTAGTGACACACAAATTTACTTCTAACGATTTTGGTTCAATTCCAGTCAGCTCATTAAATTATTCAGACACAAATAAATGTGAAGCCCCCGGATCAAATAAAACATATACAACATGATCACATAGAGAGACCGTACCTATGATCATGCTAGGCGCATCCTCCGCCTCTCTTTGAGCCATAGCGAAAACCCTTCCTTGTGATCGGGGGTCGGTTCTGATTATTCTACGGAGCGGCTCCAGTCTGATTTCCTACCCGAGGTGGCGGCGTTTGCATTGGCGGCCTAGCTTGACAACTCGGACAATCCTTCACTTGATGACCATGTTGGTCATATCCATAACATGCTCCATTTCTACCCAGGCAAGGACTATTCCCATGATTTCTTCCACACGATCGACATGCAGCGCTAGAGTAGTATCTGGCTTCCCGATATTCTTCTTTATAGGAGGCATGAAACATCTATTCAACATCATAAGCTTCTTCCCAAAGTGACGATTGTCCCTAACCGGCGTTTCACTGCAATCCAGATGTGCTCGCCCTCTCAATCATATCCCGCTCAACCATTTGAGCCCGCTCATAAAGCTCATTGTAGTCCTTCAGGTTCAGGAGTATCAATTGACTATGAAGCTTCGGTTTCAGACCATCCTGGAACCACCTTGCCCTATCCACAGGGTCCTCGACATCCTTGGTGCGAACTTAAACAACCTCGCAAACTCCACCTCATATTGATCCATGGTCAACTAATTCTGGTGAAGTCGTAGAAATTATACCATTTTTTGTTTTCGTGCACTCTCAGAGAAGTACTTCCTATTGAAGGCCTCGACGAAGACACCCCAGTTTCGGAACCGTGCCTGCCGGAAAGATTCTACCTCGAGTGGCCTCCCACCAATCACTTGCATTACCTTGGAGTTGGTACACAGCCAGTACCACCTTATCCTTCTCCGTGCACCGTAGAAGTGCAAAAGCCTTCTCTAACTCCTTAACCCAAAGGGTGGTAGCCTTGGGATCACCCTTTCCATCGAATTTGGATGGCTTAAGCTTTAGAAACTGCTTTACTAATTGGTGCGCTTGACAATCCCCATTTCCATTCCCCTGATTACCATTAGCTCCATTAACGACGGTAACAACAGCCTCAGCAGCAAGAGCAACAGCAACAGCAGCAGCTCGTTCTTAAGCCTACCGTCCCATCAAATTCCCAATCTCCTCCAAAGCCCTTAAAACCCCATCTACTCTTGGATCCTCCACAGCTCTTGCTTAAGAACTCGGCTCGCCTCTAGCCCCATCCCTCGGCTAGCCATCCTCATAGGACATTCACCAAACACCTAAGCATGCTATAATTCTATTGAGAAATTAGAGACCTAAGCCATCTACTCAAGTCTAACAGTTCTAAAGCAGCAAGCCACAACAACCACAAAATAGACAACCACCAAACGAGCATTATAAGCACATAATCAACATAGCTCTGCTTTTACCTTATCTCCTCACAGAACTTGCAATCAAGGTTCATAATGTAAAAGCACCTAGCAATCACAAGCACATACTCTCAGGTCATGCATTAAACATTCTAAATTTGTGATCAAAACAGGTCTCCTTAACTAAATATCCCAAAAGTCATCACTCCTTATCACTCCAAGTCCCAACCAATCTTGAATCGAGCTGACCTTACTCTGATATCAATTAAACGGGGATGTCGTGCCCCAAACCTTATGAGCTCATAACATTCCACTATGTTCATTAAGAATGCGATGTTCTAGGACTCATTGCCAACCCAAACAACTTACCAATGAAAGAACACAAGCGGAAGCAAATTTTAAACACCCCAAACAACAGCTAAGCGAGGGACAGTAAAGGAAACACAATGATACTCAAAAGAACGAAGCCATTTGTATAAACATAAAGTTAATAACAGGAGATACAATGTACAAGCCTTACTAAAGGCCATATCTATAGACCACGCACAAGCAAAAAGGATCGGGTGATTGGTTAGCTTAACTTCTCTACCAAAAGAGGGCGTTTCAAAAAGACGGGGCTAAACCGACCATAAATCCCTGTGGTACCCCGAGGGTGTCCCCGGATCCTCCATGTCGTCATATGATGTCTAAGGATCCGACTCCTCAAGACTGGTGTCAGGATCGATGACAACCCTGTCAGGAGGATCTATCTCCAAGGAGTCCCACTCTCCTACACCATCATCAGGGGAAACATCAAATCCTCGGAGTGGATCATGCAACTCATCCCCATCTCTATAAAATCACGCCAAAATGGTGTGCGGCCTCCAAAATGCAAACCTTTCGTCCACCCACAATGTCGTGGCATGCCTAATGTAAACCCTATCTTCTCCTACTAGGTATTCCATCAACTGATAGTTCATATCCATTGGTACCCCAAAATATTGCAGAGGACCATTCATGGTCGAGGATCTGAAATGATTAGAATACAACAATGAGATAAAATCTCAACAAGAAAACTTCCCTAAGCCTCGCTTAGGCTAATGCGTACCTCCGGACAATCCTAAATATGCAATTCTAGCATCCAACATGTCATGAACAACCACAGCGTTCTTACCTCACCTTGGCATATACACAAGCCTTGCACGTTAGAATCCTTCATAACATGGCAATTGCTCCTTGAGCACACACAAGACAACCATTGCATGAGCATGTATAACATAATTAATAACCGAGACATACTCGACATTAAGCTCAAGCATAACATTCCTCAATGCATATCACACTCATAGTTGTCCAAATTATTAATGATCCCTTGGGCCACATTGAACCCCCGCTGGTCTTCCGGTCTAGCCGGGCATTGTCCCGCTACTTTAAGCATGACAACGTCTAGGATCAAACACCCCCTGGCAAGCCGGGTACCAAATGGCATTCCATTAAAAGAGCATCGGTCCGCCTCTACTACAATTGGCAACATCTAGAACTCGCCCTGCGGCATTAGAACTCCTTGGGTAATGTCTAGAACTCCTTAATGCCAATTTTATGGCACTTAGTCATGACCATGCCCACGCATCATTCACTCAATGCCAATTTTTATCTTTGCAATTAGCTAATGTCGAGTGTTTATGATGTGCAAATCACTAAGAATGAACATGTCATGAAACGCATTTAATCAAGCACGAATAGCACATCCAACCAACCAATGAACCGTGTCCGCCAATAAGCATCTCAAATCAACCACAAACAAGCCATATTCAAATTAGTTACAAATCAACCAAGTCATGCCATTAAACAACCATACACAATCGGCCATTAATTGAATCCAATCAACCATCAATTAATCAAACAGGATCAACCAATACACTAACACTATAACCAGCCACTAGATTAAACCTCAAATCAGTCCACAATTCGGTTCCCTAAATGGCCACCATTCGGTCACTCATCAGCCCACAAAATCGTCACCAAACAACCAATAATTTAGCACATGATCAGCCATTGGAACAGCCACTAATCGGCTCACAATTCAGTCCACAATAACCACTTAATCCTCCACAAATCATCCATCAAATAACTCCCAAGACTAGCCAAAATGCAACCCCTAAATCAACCACTAAACAACCATTAATCAACCCCTAAACATGTCCATTAGTCATCCATTGTCCTAATCAAGGTTTAAGGGTTTACTTACTAGGAAAACCTAAGCGAAACCAAGCCAAAGAAGTAGCAATAGCCACGGCAAGGTGGCGGAATAGCAAGCAGCTCGATGGCATCGTCGAGCGGCAATGGCAGATGGTGGCATGGCGAAGTGGCTCACGGCTAACACAGGTCCGCTTGAGGGTGATGGAAATGGCAACAACGAGGTGGATGGGCATGGAATGGTGGTGATGGTGGTGAGATGGTGGTCAAACAAGAGGGAGAGAGAGTTGGTGGCGGGTGAGAGAGCTACGGTGGCTGAATGGCGTGACGGTAAAAATGGTAGGTGGTGACGACGAACGATGGTCGAAACGAGGTTGGGGAGATGGTGATGGTGGTGATAGTGATGGTGATCTGTCGAGCAAGGGAGAGGAAGCAAGGGTGGCAATGAGCAGCAAGCAAGATGAGCGGTGGTGACGATCATCGGATGGTGGCGGCCAAGGTGGCTGGGCGGCTTAGATGCAATAGCTGGCGAGAGGCGGTGGTGCTAGTCGGTGGTAGTGGAGCCGAAGGAAGAGGGAGGGAGAGAGAGAGATGTCTTGATCAATAATGTAAGAGAGAGAGAGAGAGAGAGAGAGAGAGAGAGAGAGAGAGAGAGAGAGAGAGAGAACAAGCTAAACCCACTCAAAACCCCATCAACCACCCACTAGCAATCCAAGGGTCAAGATTGATTCTTCTTCCCCAAGCCAAGATCAAAGGTCCACAAATTATCTCCCAAATTAACTCACCGAAAATACTAATGGCAAGTAAATAAATAAATAAGGAAGGGAGGGGCAAAAGAGTCCAAAGTGTTTGGCCAAGAGGGGAGTGTCCCAAAGTCCATATTGCCCTTCCACACAATAAAGGAATCCAAACATCTTAGGGGTAAAATGGTCTTTTCCAACTTCCGGTCCGAATTCCACTTTTTTGACAATTTTTGAACAAATTGACAATGGCTGAACTTGATGAAGTGACGTCCAATTGATTAGTCGTGGAACTCTTGAAAGTTCGATACTCAAATCCATATTCTAATTTGTGGTCAAAATCAATCAATCGCGACTTTAGTCCATCTCAAACTAATGGGTGGCTTTTTAGGAGTTACGCGTATCGACCAGTGGTTGATTTAATTATCAAACCACATTTTAAGTTTACTCAAACCATGGCGATCTTGGTCGTCATGTAATTATGAGGGTCAATCACTAGTTCCGAAAGATGCGATCGTTCGGAATAGGTTTAGGGTCATTCGCAACTCATACAACGGTCAAGCAGAATCACCCGCGATCTGATTGTATAATATTGAGGAATCGTTCCATAATCATTTAAATCGGTCTATAATGATCCAAAACATTCTCTCGTCAATCCTTATGGTTGAAATGTCAATCCCTGGTCAAGTTCTTAGGTCTACGTATTTAATTCCTAGATAGTTTTTCCTTAAAGGTTAGTCTTCTCAAGAGTGATCAATTCCGAGTGAGATTTATCTGAAAGTGCATCAACGATATATATTCATTTCATAAATTGCGAATAGGGTTGAAATTTAGAATGTCATAATCTCACGATGTTATGGCAAGCTAACGGTGACAGGTTCACTCAAATTAGCAGCATTTCCAATGGAACATCATATTGCGTGCATAGAACTCTTACGGTAATGCTTAGAGGAAGTCATCAATGCTGGATGCCCTTTCCTCCCATTTTATTTGACAAATAAAACGGCGAAATGTGTATTGCACGAATTGAGGATGTCATGTGAGAGAGACAATTGAAAGCTGCCCTCGTTCTGTTTGGTCTGGGCGACGGCCATTGTCTATGGCCATGGAGGACCAATAGGACAACAGCACAAATGTTTGTGAATCCTCTTAGACTAACCTACGGGAAATTAAGGGATAAGTATAGCAAGAGTACCATAATTTTCGTACCGAGCTGAGTGTCATAACTTTTTTTTCGCTTACTTAAGTTTTACAAATTTAAAAAATCGATCGCTTAAGTGCCATCTGCGATTTACCTTATCAAAAAATCCGACGTGGACTCTGGTCGTCTTACATGGCAATACCGATGCCGGCATGGACAATTTTTGTATAAATTTGAAAAATCGATCACTTAAGTATTTTCGACAATTTGCCTAGCCAGAAAATCCAATCGCTGGAGAGTAGTCATAATCCTCAAATCAAGAATGCAGCATGCTAGATGATGCAGCATGTAATTGCTGGATAATTAAATGAAGGTAAACTTTGTGTCGGGTCTCATGCTTTCTACAATTGATCACCTCAAGAGTGTATGATGCCGCATTATTTTGTGAACTAATTTGTGATAAATATATTGTTGATATTTTTCTTATAGTTTAAATATTTGACGGTAAGTTTAGCATGGTCTCGAGCAAGGGTGAGCCGACGAGGCATCGGCCATTTTCAAGATTAGAGAGAGAGAGAGAGAGAGAGAGAGAGAAGGAGGAGGAGAAGGAGGAAAGTGAATTAGTTTGCGAACTGTGAAAGACCATTTTCAAGATTCGTCCGACCGAGAGAAAAACAGAGCAGCCGATTGCACACGATGAGCTTCCTCGCTCATCCGGACTACCCTCAAGAACCACCGGAAGGAGAGTGCGCCCCGGTTTAAGAACGATCCAAAGAAGAAGAAGAAGAACGCAACAGAGTGTACTCCGAGCACCTATTGCCCCAACCCTGCATCCTCTGCTACGGCGGCAGCGTCGCCAACCCCACGAAGTGGAGGAAACTCCCCTTCTCTTCTCATCCGCCGATGGCCTCAAACCTCAAGAAGAGGCCCTGCTGCTCCCTCCTCGATCGGTAGGACATCGACTACATGCTTCGCGGCTTTAGCAATATCACCCTCCCCTCCCTTCCCCCCTCCAATATCCGGCGCACCAGCTCTGATCCAGTCCCACTCGGCGCTCAAAAGAATGCGAATGGCGTTCTTGCAGCTCCAAACGGCGGCGATTGTGAAGGTGGGGGGTTCGACGGCGCAGTCTCTACGTCGCCATAGAAGCTTGTGTTTGGAGTCAATCCAGCAATGGCGACGACTCCTTTGCTAGGGAGGGGAAGCTCGTCACTGTCCTCGCCGACTTCCGCCTCTAGCCGATCGCCGGACCGGTGACCGGCCAGAGTTTGAAAATGAAAAAAAAAAAAAAAAATTCAAAAAAATAAAAAAAATAATATTAAAAATTAGTTCGGGGTAAAATTGTCACATGTATGGTTTTGGGTTTTTGTGGTATGTTCGGGGTAAAATTATCACAGGTGTACCAGTTTGGGGTTTTTTATGGTAAAAAAAATAGTTTGGGGTAAATATGTCACAAGTGTACCAGTTTAGGGTTTTTCGTGATATTAACCCTAATAATATGTGGGGAGACCTTCACCTTTTTGTGCTGGCTTCGAACCTAGTTGGCCCCGGCCCTGGACCCAAGAAAAAGAGTTTAGTATCATGCTTCCCACGTAAATGGGTCTAGTCGATCTCTGATGTTGATTTATGTGGGCTCCACATAAGACCGACCTCATCTAACAGTTGAAATTCATTAGGATCTCGTGCACCCAGTTCATGCAAGTACGGCTTGGATCCGCACTAAAACCACCAGGCCCAACACCTGGTGTAACGCCCGACCTCGGGGTTATTTATGTGACGTCCCGTTCATTATTCTTTTTCATTATACAAGCGAAGCATACTCGGGACGATCACAACAAAAGAACAACAAACGGAAATAAGACAAGCATTATGAGCAACTTTATGTTTACGAAGTATGCAAACATATTTAAACAAGCTCTTCTCTTGGGTCATAGCAAACATCACACATATTCTACAAGCTTATTCCGAAGGCTTTTCTAATTATAGGCCGACGTGGCTTGGGCTTTCCTATCCCCACTATGACTTCTCGCTCCTCGCCTTTTTATTTCCACCCCGGTCCCGTCCGCCTGGCCATTTCACACCCCACCCGTGGCTTGATCCCAGAGCCAGCCCGCCCACACCTCCAAAGCACCGTTGAACCTACACTCGGATGGGGCACCAAGTCCGTTAGGTCCTCATCAAACATCACAAGTATCGTGATTTGACGTTAGGCGCGGTCTTTCTGATATTTACCACGGTGAGCATTTCGACTCTCGGCATCACAGGATTGCCAACGCGGGCTGGGGGAGATGCCATTGCTCCGGACCTAAAAAAGGGAAAAACAACGGGATGAGTCGGGGAGACTCAGCAAGTGAAATTTTAGTAACAGGCGAGGACATATCAATCATCATTACACGAAACATTTCTTACCGTACCGGCCTCCGTGGCCGATCAGACAACGACAGGATAACAAGCATAAAATAAGGATTCCAGGCATAGCTAAGTCACGGTTTACCTCGTGTGTCGCGTCTCGGTTTCTAATTCATGTTAGATAACATGCAAAAATATGAAACAAGGCAAACTTGTTATAGAGAATACAACATCGGAATACCAAAAACTGAGAGCGGGGAAAGCTCGTGATATAACGTATTTCAACGTCATTTCCCGATAGTAAAATCTCACTTACTCTTTGATAAAACAAGAACTAAAGAGTAGAGAACGGGCAGAAAGGCGACGGTTTCGATCTCGAACAACTCTCGGTAATGGCTTTTCTTTTTCTCTCTCGGATTTTCTTTCTCTCTCTTGGCTCTCGGCTTCTTCTCTCTCTCTCTCTCTATCTTGGCACTCTCTCTCTTTCTCTCTCTCTCGGTCAATTCTTGTAAGTGGAAAAAGTGAGCCAAACTCTCTAAAGGGTTCTATTTATAGAGCAAGCAAAGCTAGGGTTTTGGATGATGCGTGCGCATATGTCATAGGGGGTATGAGGTATGCGTACGTGTCATCGGGACAATGAGGTAAGCGCACGTGTCATGTGGGGTGTGAGGTAAGCGTACGTGTCATTCATTCATTAATGATCTAAGTCAAAAAGTCAAGTGAAATGATGAAAATGGCCAATTCCTTCCTTTCTCTCTCTCCTCACTCCTTTGGCCGTGGGTCTCTCTCCCTTTCCCAAGCTGCCGTGGCTTCCTCTTCCTCTCCCTTGGTCAATTCTTGATGACCAAGGCTCATAATGACTTCATAAATGGTTGTTGAAAAAGAAGACCAAGGAATAAATGAAGGTAATGATGATATAGATAAGGTTTGACCTAGTCAAACTTTATAGGGCTTTCTCTCTAATTGGCTGAATTCAATCCTAATTTATTCGGACTAAACGGATCTCGCGAAAATGCGCACATAACGTCTAAAACGAACCCCGCATTATAATAAATCTCAAACTTTTCCCGAGGGTTTCCATAACAAAATACATATAAAAATCTCATTCAATCCGAGATTCTGCACGGGAATGCCCTTTAATATCACCAAAAGACAACAAGTCGAGATTCCCACGTTTTTCATATAACAATTGATAAATCTTTGAAATTTGACAAAACCGAACAGCTTTGCACTGTTCACGAAATTGGACTTGAAAATATAGTAAATGAACTCCGAAAATTCTCAAATTCGGATATGTCATAAACAAGCCCTTAATAAACATTTTTCATGAAGAACACAAAATCTAATTCTCTCTGTAAACACCATTTTCAGTCACTCAAAAATAGACTAAAAATAGTTCGCTGGAACAAAATATTTACTTCTCAAAATAAGCTCTGTCCAGAATTCAAATCATCTCAGAAAATTCCCAAATTTACACACTTTATAGAAAAGGAAGTTTTCAACAACTTTCATGAAGGAAACTTTTCTAAAATCAGCCCAGAAAAGATTGTAGAAAATAAAGACAGTGTGAACATCACCGAAATACCCATTCTGGGCAGTTTCACACGGTCTGAAAATTAGGCCATTGTACCACTCATATCAATTTCGAAAATTCTGAAATTAAAGTATATAAAACTTTATGATGTTTGGAACAATTTTAAAAAGAAAGTGTTTGGAAATTCGGATCACAAAAGTCTTCCCCAAAAATAACAAAACGAAGGAGTCCAAGGATCCGAAATACGGTTTTCCAAAACAAGAGTAGAAATTTTTGTTCCAATTGGAAAACCATCAAACTTAAACCATAGACATTTCCCAGAGACTGAAATTGAGGATGTGACACCTGGTGACTAACAAGGGAGGCTTGGTGACGGTCGGTGACATGAGACTCACAACGCTCTTATGGTGCATGAAGACTTGAAGTCGTCTCGAAGTCTTTCGGAGAACACGACAAACATGCCAGAAGAAAAAAAGCATACAAAAAGACGTTGTTGGTTCTCAAGGACGAAATGTGGATCACGCGAAATGGCCTTCGCTCGGTCCATTCTCTATAGCCATGGAGGAGCAGTAGGAGTACAATACGAGGCTTACACAAAGTGTGTTTCTCCGTCTTCTTACTGACCTTACGGGATATGATCTCCCGGTCCCAGAGCAAGATGATAGAAGTATAACACCAGCGGCACCCGAAGAACATATAACGGATCCTATTCTCGTTTCGATGAGCTCTTGCCAGTAAAATCGCTCTTAGTATAACTACGCTACTTCTATAGGTTTAGAATCTTGCAAAACTGAAAATGTAGAATTCATATTAGGCTCCATCTGTTTCACCAAAACTAACTTTCAGGAAAATTTTCTGGCATGTGGTTCACAAAAAATACACTGTGCTCGACTTACATAGAAATCAGCCACTAACAGACGTGTATTTTTCTATCCCGAGATTATTCTTTGGCATGACAGTGTAACTATCGGGTCAGAACTCTTACACAACGTTTAATCAAGCCCGTGATTTTTTTTTTGATTGGGTCCTTTAAGTATATGTTTTTTCATTTGTGTCGGTCCATCTATTTAAAAAATTTACAAAAGTGCTGCCAATATGGCACTGAGTTGCAGTTAATTGCTATTCTAGCACCACGTGCGGAATTAGATGTAGCTATCAAAAACCTCAGACAATATGAAAAATCAAATATTTTTGAATCCTGGGAATGAGTAAAATGTGAGGGGTTTGCCACATGTGGAAGGCGTTTCCATCATCCATCAAGGGCATTATTCTGACTTCAGTTTCAATATAATACGAGGCATTGTGGTCACTTGGTATGTAAGGAAGCCATAGAAATAGAGCAAAGTTGCTTTGCTCGAAGGTAAACTACAAGAAATACACCTGTTTTCAATCTTTTGATAAGAGATGGTTTTTTTGGAATACTTTGAAAATAATGCCAGGCTTAAATTACACCTGCAAATCAATTAAAAGTATAGTTTGAGACTACTACTTTACATTGTCGTTTGAGATATTACATAGGACCGCGGTCAATGACTAAACTTTAGTGTAAGTCATTAATTTGTAAAATTTAGGCAGAAAGTACGAAAAAGTACTACTTATTTCTATCGCCTTTAATATAGGCAAAATATTCCCTGCCACCTAGTGTTTTTCAACGCGGTTTATTAGTACCAAACTTACAATACAATTTAAGATCTTTCATCCTAAAAACAAAAAAGTTTGTTCTACAATAAAGTTATTATCAAGTAAATTCCCCGATACTTCTTTCTTGATCTTGTGATCCTCTCAAATAGGTTTGGATAAGAACTTTCTGGTTCCTGATGGACTAATGTAGTGTTTTTCATCCCTTTATCATATTTATAAGTAATCATATCAAGGTTGGAAGATGTGGTATTTTTCCGAGTTTTGAATCGGTTTGTTTTTCCCACTTTCACTCCGATTTAACATCTAAACTGAATTTTTTTTGGTTGAAACATCTAAATTGATTAAATGAACAAGAAATATAGAGAAAGTGAAGCAAATCGAGATTTTATTTTTGTTTTCCCATCATATCAAATTAAGATCCTATTACAAAAAAGGAAGAAAGAGTGCAAGTAGATACTTTTTTCTTGTAACAGTCTGAATTTTCGATCATTTTCCTAGAATTTAGGAAATGAATATTGATCAATGCACTATAGTGAGATCTTGCCCAGAAGAGCGCATTCTTGGGATGCTAAACGTAGGGGTAGGGCTATTACGGGATTGAGTTCGCAAGACCAAAGAACTTGACTTGGGTTCGATCTTCGACCATATAGATTGACGAGGGAATATTTTGAACCAACCGAGACCGGTCTATTTGATTGAACTAGTAAACTTAAACGTGATTTGACTTAGTATCGGTCACGGGTTGAGAGCGCGTAATCCCAATGAGCCACCCATTAGCCAGAGATACGTTAAAGTTGCGATTGTTCGATTCTAGTCATTTCTTGGAATTCGGGCTCGGGAATCAAGAATTTTGAAAGTGACAATTTTGAGTTGCCGATGACGTTTTTGGCTTGGCCAACGTTGGGGCCACCCATTTCTGCAAAAAAATGGATTTCGGTTCGGGACCGGAAAAATTACGATTTTGCCCCTTGGGACCCCAACGTCAATTCTGAGGCCGTATGAGATTATTTTTCGAGGCTGATGTCATTTTGGGGTGGCTACGCACATTTAGAGTTGTTACTGTTAAAAATTGAAATTTTGGTTCGGAAGTAAAAAATAATATTATTTTATTCTCAGAACTTTGCAGTCGATTTTCGAGGGCTTAAGAAGCCATTTTCGCTATTCCGACGCCATATTATGTTGGTCACACACATTTGGGATTGGTATGGGCGAAAAATGGAATTTCGACTCGGGACCGAAAAAATGACCATTTTGCCCCTGGGCTATTTTGGGTTCAGAATTTTGGGATATTTTTGAAATAATCAGGTCTGAAATATTAGCTCAATTATTGGACTTTAGACACTTTTGCTCCTCAATAATTGGATAAAGATGAACGAGGACAGTCGGATTAGGGGTATTTGGTCAAATTCTCCGGATCGGCGACACGTGGCCACATTAGCCCATTATATTTGACTGGTCTGACCAGCATTTTCTCTCCTCTCTCATTCTGGCTAGACCACTCTCTCTGTCTCTCTCCCACGTTCTTCTCCTCCTTAACTGTTCGGACACCATCACCGCCGGAGCTGTTGCTGTTACTGCTACTGCTGCTGTTCCGCCTATTTTAGCCACCCATCCAGCTAGTTTGTCCCGCCTTTTTAGGGTAAGTGACTTCCCCAAACGTTACCTAGGACCTTGGGTATTGTTAGACATGTTTAGGATTCGGTTTGGGTAGTTTAAACGGCTGTTTTGGGGCTGAGATAAGAGCTGTGATTTTCTGTTTGGCACGTAGATTGGATAGTTTGATTTGGCAATTAATTACGTGAAATTGCCGTGTAATGCCGTGATCGTTGTGGTATAGTAGTTTGAACCTTGTGGAATGATTTTGAGGGCTGAAGTTCAGTGGGTATCAACAAGGACTCGGATCCTTGAAGTTTGGGTGAATCTCGAAATTGTGTTTTCTATATCCTCCCGGTTTGCTATTTTTGTAGAGATTTTTGGAGGCCGAATCAAGGGTGGTCTCCTTCACGAAAGTTTTTCCTCACATCTTGAAGTATAACATATTTTAAATTTGGAATTTTTGGAAACCATTTGGGTCGCACGAAGACCCATTCTCAGACCGTATCAAAACCGCTCGGAACACTGTTCATCCCGACCTTCTTGTCTTGCCGAATTTTTATAAAATTTTCTAGATCCATTTTCAATAAAATTCCTTCACGAAAGTTGTTGGCGACTCTCTTTTCTATGATATATAAAAATTTCAAAGCTTTTCAAGGTGTTTTGAGTGTTGAAACAAATGTATTTTGAGGACAAAATAGTCTGTTAGAGCGAACTGATTTTGGTCTGATTTCGAGGGATAAAAAGGCATGATTGCAGATTGAACCAGATTTTTTGTTCTTCATAAGAAATGTCGATCAAGATGTGTTTTATGATATATCCAAATTTTAGAATTTTTGGAGTTTATTTACTATTTATTTTGATGGGATTTCGATCACTATGTAAACTGCCAAGATTTACCCTGATTCTATGGATGTTTATTTTTATGAGCGAGAAATTGTGTGTGACCATGTGCCAAGCATGTGTGTGGCCGTGTGACGTGATTGTGTGATGGTAATGTGTGTTGGCGCAAGGCATGTGTGGTGTGGGATTGTGTATGGCCGTGTGGTACGTGTGGAATGTGTGGAATGAAGGTACGAGAATGTAGGATTGGTTGGAAAAGTGATACCCTGAGGCGTGTTCACTTACGCGGGGTGAGTCCGTCCTAAGGCGTGTTCGTTTACGTAGGACGATGCTGTCCCTGATGAGGTGACGATACCCGGCCCGACGAGGTGATGATGCCTGATGTGGTCAGAAGACCGTTGGCCTGATGCGTTTTACGCGAGCGCGGTAGAAGGAAAGTGTGTGTAGGATTCTGTCTTGAGGCGTGTATGTTTACGCGGGACGATACCCGGCCCGACGGGGTGTCGTTGTCTGACGAGGTCAAAAGATCGTTGGCCTGATGCGTTTTATGCGGGCGCGGTAGTGGTGGAAGAGTTGAGAATGAGTGGGAATTGGTTTGAGGTGCGAGGTTTGAGAAAATGATGCTTGGTGTGAGTTATTGTGCAAGTGTGTTTATATCGCGTGATATGATGCTTAATTATGGAGTAGAAACTGCTAGGCAAGGTATGGAACGTGTCCAAGTGGTTTCTGTCTTATAATTAAGGCACGTGCGTGTCTGTGATGTATTACTGTGAGGTGGTGGCTGTGTTATGGTCTAACGTGTAGGAAAGTGCATGATGGGTTCCAGGTAGGTTCGTGTGTGATTGTTAGATTGATTGATCGTTGTGTGAGATGCGTGTTCTGTCTGGCGGTACGTGAGTGCCTACGTAGGGTTTGGGGTTATACACTTATTGAGATTCATCTCATAGTTGTATAATCCATAATTTCAGACCCCCAACTGTAAACCCGGGAAGTTCGTATCTTCTTTTTGGAAGTTCGAGGAACCACCTTTGGTGTTCGGTGGAATTGCAGGTGAGTGTCCGGAGGCTCAAGCCTAAAGAATCAGGAGCAGAAAGGAAGGTGACCAGTAGGCTTTTCCTAGGGTATTTTAGGGGTTGTTTAACTTGGGTTATCTGATAGCGAAGTTAAGATAACCAAAACCCTGAACTTTTGTTAAAATAGTGGCGAAGGATGTTCGTTTGTATTTATGTCTGTAATATGATATTTGTATATTTGGTGCTGTAATATTGTATGAAATGCTGTTGTTATTGTTTGACTGTTCTGTTGTTCTACCCCGTTGTCGTCATCGTTTTGTCCGGGGTTATTATATTCGTTTCCGCATGTGGCTCTTATGTTTGGGTTGGGTCAGCGACGTTCCTGGACGTCGCAATTATTCGACCGCAGAGGAGGATGTCGCGAGCTCGATGGGGGTTCGGGGCGTGACATTTCTAGCCTATTATAATCATCTTGGCCAACAATTCTTTTATCTTTTTCATAGAAATGAAAATTATATTAAGATTAATTGCAATATAATTAGGTAAAAGTAAAGACTGAAAGTGAATGGAGATTTTTACTTGCCATAAAATTGAACTGGGATTACAATAATAGAAAAAAATGATAAAAAGGAGTGAGTAGAGTATTTTTTGACCTATTATTATATGTAAGGAAAAAATAGACAACGAAGAAAAGATAATGGGAAAGAGAGATTATGATAATGTCCAAATGGCCATACGTCAGCCTTCTATAAATCTACCTCAGTGCACAGCTGTACATATATAATATTAGATTGTGACACTCAAACCTACACAAATGCTTGCACAACTATTAAGTCCAAAACAAATGGCAAACATTACATATATTCAGAATACAAAATCATCCCTAGAAGTCCTTACGGACAATTAATAGACATGTTACTACAGTCACTACAAAAAAACCGGATTTTTGCCACGAAAAATTTGCGATGAAAAAATTTTCGTCGCAAATTTTCGACAAATTTTCCAACGAAAAGGAAAATTCGTTGGAAATTTCCAACGAAAATTTTTTCGCCGCAAAATTCATTGGAACTGTCCAACAAAAACTTTTTGTCGCAAATTTCGTTGGAAATTTCCAACGAAAAATTTTTCGCCGCAAAATTCGTTAGAAATTTCCAACGAAAAATTTTTCGTTGGAAATTTTCAACGAATTTTGACGACGAATTTCAAAAAACCCTGTATTTTCGGCATTTTTATATTCGTTGGAAATTTCCAACGAATTCCAAAAAAAATCGGTACTATTCAGCATTTTTTATATTCGTTGGAAATTTCCAATGAATTTTCCAACGAATTTCAATTTCCGGGGAAATTTTTCAGTGTGTAAAATTTTTCGTTGGAAAATTGTTGAAATTTCCAACTAATTTTCCAAACAATTCAAAAAAAAAATCGGTACTATTTGGCATTTTTTATATTCATTGGAAAATTCATTGGAAATTTCCAACGAATTTCAATTTCCGGGGAAATTTTTCAGTGTGTAAAATTTTCGTTGGAAAATTCGTTGGAAATTTCCAACGACTAAACAATTTGTTGGAAATTTCCAATGAATTCCAAAAAAAATCAGTACTATTCGGCATTTTTTATATTCATTGGAAAATTCGTTGGAATTTTCCAACGAATTTTTCAACGAATTTCAATTTTCTTGGCAATTATTTTATTGTGTAAAATTTTCGTTGGAAAATTCGTTAGAAATTTCCAACAAAATTTTTTTTCGTTGGAAATTTCCAACGAATTTTTCAACGAATTAAAAAAAACCCGGTACTATTTGGCATTATTTTATATTCGTGGGAAAATTCGTTGGAAATTTCCAATGAAATTTCCAACGAATTTCAATTTTCCGGGCAATTATTTCAGTGTGTACAATTTTCATTGGAAAATTCGTTGGAAATTTCCAACAAATTTTTTTTTGTTGGAAATTTCCAACGAAAATTTAATTTTCCGGACAATTATTTTTGTGTGTACAATTTTCGTTGCAAAATTCGTGGGAAATTTCTCACAAATTTTGCAACGAATTTCCCACGAATTTTGCAACGAAAACCCTACTTCTTCCTTATTCAAATTTTTCGCGTTCGTTATTCCCACATTTCTCAATTTTCACTCTCTCTCTCTCTCTCTCTCTCTCTCTCTCTCTCTCTCTCTCTCTCTCTCTCCTTCACTTGCAGCTTCTCCCTCCGTCTTCCTCTCCGCCTCCCCCTCCGCCTCCTCCTCGGCTGCGCCCCCTTCTCCTCCGGCTCCGGCCCGACGTCGGCTCCCTCCCCGCGGCGCCACCGCGGCCGTCGCCGCCCCCGATGCCCCTGGCGCCCCGATGCCCCCGCGCCACCATGGGCCGCCCCCGACGCCCCCAAAGCCACCAAGCCTCGTCGCGGCGAGGGCAATTTTGAAAAAAAAAATTGTTGGAAAAAAAATTTCCACGATTTTTTGACCAAAAAAAATTTCCACGATTTTTTGACCAAAAAAAATTTGTAATTTTCGTTGGAAAAAAAATTTACAAAATTTTTTTTGTAACGAAATTTTTTTTTTTTCAGCGAAATTTGCAAATTTAAGTTTTTCAACGAAATAAATTTTTGTTGGAAAAATTTTAGCCGAGTAGAGGTTTTCTTCCTGCACCTCGCCTTCAGTCTCTTCATTGTTTTCTTCAACTGTTGAGCAGTTGAGCTCGCGGTTAATCCTGGCGAGTTGCTCAGCCACTTCCCTCATTGCTGGCCTCCTCGCACCACTTCACTGCAATTTCAGCAACCATTCCTACTCTCTCCGTTTCATCTTTAGCAGCGCCCTCGAAGTTTATGACTGCAGAGAGTGTCTTATCCTTCACGGAAGAGATGAAATAATGGATGATATTGATTAAATCTCCAGACTTAGTAATAAAATTTGTAGGCTTCTTTCCCGTGAGCAACTCCACAAGGACAGCTCCAAAGCTATATACATCACTGTTAACTGTTAGCATACCAGTGGTTAAATATTCTAAATCGATGTACCCTAATGTGCCTTGTATTTCATTGGCTAAGACATGACTACGCTCTGGTGATATAAGTACCGAGTTCCAAAATCAAATACTTTTACTGAGTAGTTTTGATCTAGAAGTATATTCACCGACTTGATGTCGCCATGAATGATTGGGGGGTTTTGCACAGGAATGCATATACTCAAGTGCAAGAGCAGCTTCGACGGCTATTCTGAGCTGGTTATTCCATGATTTAAAGATGGTTGACACATTATGATGGATGTGTTGAAAAAGCGTACCATTCGAAATGTATTCATAAACTAGCAATGGTATTCTAGTCTCCAAACATACGCCATGGAGGTTCACCACATTTTTGTGGTTTATTTGCATCACAATTTCAAGTTCATGCTGGAAATCCTTCCTTATCAGAGACTTGTGCACATCTTTAGGCTTCTTGACCGTGACTACGGTGTCCCCAGCTATTCTGCCTCTATAGATGGAACCAAAACCGCCCTCGCCAAGCTTATTGCTATCATCATAGTTGTTTGTTGCTTTGGCCAGCTCGGCCTCTGTAAAGATTTGAACTCTTTGGTGTTTCAAGAGCTCTCCTCTATTTCGGTTGAAGTTTCTTTTTACGATTCCCCTCCTCCGCCACTTGCAAAAGACTAAAGCACCAACAGTTGTGAAGAAGCACAGAATAATCGCTGCCAAAAAATATATGTAACTAGATTAGTGATTCAAGCATGTAATCCTTATACGGTCCACATAGTACTTAAAAGAAATTAATTTCAAACGCACAACCCATTTAATCCTTTTTAACATAATCTGCATCTATTACCATTAATTTGGATGATTGGTCAAACCTTTCAAAATATAACTACCATTTAATGGTGATAGAAATTGTTTCTCTAACAAAATAATTATACATATTATATACCATGTAACAATCCTTATGACAGTCCTTATTTAAAATCTGACGAGCGTCATTATAAACCGAATAAGTAATCAATTGAACTCAATTCAAATACATAATGCCAGCGTCTTCTATTACTCCTCCCAAAGTCTTTCCTTGACTATAATGAAGAAGGTTTGTAATAAAACAAAAAAGAACGAGGAAGCATTCACCTCCCATTGTTATAGCTGTTTCCCTTCACAAATGGTATGAAAACTCGGTGAAATCTTTTAATCACTTATGCATGAACAAAGATATTGCCCAAATTTGTATTTGCCAATTAAAAACATGATTGAAGGATTTATACACTAAGGGTAAATGACACAAATGGTTTTCGAACTTTGGCCCAATGTGTAATGAGATCTCTGAACTTTTAATTTGTTCAATGTGATGTCTTAACTTTAGGCTAATGGGCAATGTTGTCCCTGAACTTTTAATTTATTTAATGTGGTCCATGAATTTTTGGTACATGTTCAATTTAGTCCATGAACTGTATGAAAATGTTTAATGCTATTGCTAAGTTTAGGGACCACATTAAATAAATTAAAAGTTCAGAACGATATTTCACATTAGAATAAAATTCAGGGATCTAGTTGAATAAATTTAAAGTTCATAAACCACATTGCACATTGGATCAAAGTTTAAAAAATATTTGTGTCATTATCTCATAGAGATGAAAGAAAATGTAACCATTTTTTATCTACATATTAATTATTTCTCTCTATACCAAAATGCACTAGTAGAGAAGATCAAGTGAGACAGGTATGTAATCCCCAAACTATATGCCTCTCTTCGCCATTCAAGGGGACTGCCTGTTAGTCTCAAGACTTGTTTCTCTAACTAAACATTTAGGTTTTAGTTTTTTCTAGATTTAAGTTTCAGTTTTTCAGATCCACAAGTTCCATATTGTGACAGGTTCCATATTGTGACAAGTGAAGAGCATACTCAACTAGATCACCTTACTGAACCAACAATAAGATCCTAATAAAAAAATCATTCTAGGAGAAGCTGAAGAAAATTTAGATGGTTATGAAATAAGTAGAAAACAATTGTACCACATTGCTTTGTCTATAAAGGACTTTCCAAACTTGCGTCTTCTTATTTGACCAAAAAAAAAAAAAAAAACTTGCATCTTCTTTAAAAGCAAGACTTGCAAGGACAAGCGACCGTTCTTATGATATTATTGTTATTATTATTAGTCCATATTTCTATAAAATTATTAGATTAAAATAAAAGACATTTTTTTTTTCTGAAAAGTGTACACGTGGCAGCGCTTATGCTAGCCTTATTAGCCAGTCTCGACTGTTGTCCTAAAAAACCCCACTGCCCCAGGCTTTTAGGTATGGAGCCATTCCTTTTTTGTACCTTATTATCCAAACTTTGACATTTAATTATATATATGATTAACTTCAATAACTTTAAATTTGTAAGATAGATGAGAAAATATATTTTTATACCCCGGAAAAACTAATATACATCCACCGCCAAATCTCAATTAAACCATGGATTATTATACCGTATTCTACCAGCCTAATCTTAAGTTGCACAAGCAGTGTAAAGTGGGATCTGTCATGTGTCCAACAGCTACACTTCTATTTATTCTAAAAAACTTTGTTCGTCTGTTTCTACTATTTTACTTTTTTTTGCTTTTTTTTTTTTCTGTTTTTCTCTTCCAATCTCTTTCAATAGATAATCAATTGAAGATCTTGTGAACCATTCACGGGATATTACCTAAAGGGAACAATTTTCACCGAAATCCAAACTCAACCAAGACATGCAAGTCTGAATAATAATTACTGTAAAGGGATTTGGCAAAAAAATAAATATAGTAAGCCCCAATTGTTGAAGGTGAGTTGTGTTTCTTGAATTATGGTAACCCAACTGAGCTTCATCAATCTTGAAGGCCATCCTTATGCGCAAGTTCACCAACCAATGGCGTTTGGCTTTCGTGTCGATCTAGTGCTTAAGGGCCATTATTACTTCAGCAACTCACAAGAGAAGAACGCAATTCTCGAAATTTATATCATTATTAGGGCTTTTCTCCTCTTGAAATCAGAAGCTCTAGTTGTTAGTTTTGGCCCAGGATTTGTAGGTTTGGTCGGGATAGGAATTTTCACTAAGAGACGCGGTGTCCTCCCACGAATGTGGTTTCAAAGGGTGCGCTTCAGAAAAAAAGACGAAAAAGGAGGTACAAGAAAAACAGCTTAATTCCCTAAAAAACTCTCAACTTTAGGTCTAGTTTCAATTTTTCCCCGAAATTTTTTTTTGTCTTGGAAAATACCCCAAACTTGAGGTTCTATCCCAAATTTGGTCCGAACTTTTCTTTGTCTAAAAAAAAACCCCGACTTTAGGTCTAGTCTCAAATCTACTCTCAATTTTTTTTGTCTAAGGAAAAAAAATCACCAATTTTTACTCTAATCCCAAATTTGCCCCCATTAGCCATTTGTCCAAAATCGCCATTAGTTGTCCATATCCTAAAACGGTTTCATTTTGGAGACAATTTTCCATGTCATCTTGTTGACGTGGATTTGTTATCAATGTGGAAATGCCACTTCAAATTGTGACTGGACCATGAGGGTAGATTTGAGAATAGATTGAAAGTTAGTGATTTATTTTAAACAAAACAAAATTTGGGATGGATTTGAGACTGGATCTAAAGTTTGAGATTTTTTTTGAAATAAAAAAAAGTTCGAGCGAATTTGGAATTGGACCTAAAGTTTAATGTTTTTTCTAAGACGAAAAAATGTTTGGGGTGGATTTTGGATTGGACCTAAAATTTGAAATTTTTTCTGAGACAAAAAAATTTCGGGTTAAATTTGAAACTAGACCTAAAATTGAGGTTTTTTTAGGGAATTGGGTCCAAGAAAAACAAAGGAAAGATGTAATCCCGTTAGCCATGGACCAAATAGGGACACGTGGCAGCTTGTGGCTCATTGCTTGTGTTACAGGGGATCACAACGACTATGTACGATATAATAATCCATAAAACATATGTCAAACCCACTCCAAAATCAACAATGATTTGATAGAATATGAACCATCCAGTGAATGATGAGGGGATATATATGGAATTACCTGAAACAACTATGACACAAGGAGAAATATGGCAAGTAGTTCCAAATAGGCAATGGCATGCGCAGTTCCCGAGTGTATTCTTGCACTTTCCATGACATGGGTATATTTTTGGATACTTGCACTCATCAATGTCTACATTATGCAGAAGAGAAACTGAACCGTTATCTTGTGTAATGGAAAAAATAAATTGAACAAGTCTGTGCATGGATTATTAGATAGATAATGCTATCCCATTAAGCTTTCGATTAGAGTACCATGACACGTGTCCACTCTCTCTCAAGTTATTTTTCTTTCTCCACTCTAAGTCTCTCTCCACGTCGAATCTGAGCTCAACAATGGCATTGTTCTTTGCCATTGACTGAGATCGACGCCGCCTCGAACTCCATATATGGACCATTGAGGGCACACGAGCTAGGAAAGGATTAAGCATACATAACTCGTGGAAATTGAGCTTTTGCAATAATGCATGGACCCTACGTTGCAAGAGCCAAGCGAGGGGTCCTATATAGTCATTGGGGACGACGACTGAGCTTAGGAAGGAGGAGGATGATCTTTACATGCAGACATAAAATTATAAATTGAGCTATTATTCTCCGAGTGAGGTGGATGTGCTAATATGCATGTCTATCACTAAATACGATGGACTCATTAGATTTAACCCTTTAGATGCATTATAGTACGCGTACCACGTTCAATATGTTTGTATATGGGAAAGGAGGCACAAAGGTTTCAGAGAGAAGGCAAAATTGTCGCTGAAACATGAGAGTAGAATAGCCAGAAATGTTGACGATGATGTTTGCAGGGTGATGGCAATGGCCTCAACTTATTCTATTAGGCAAAAAGTTTGAACCTCATGGGAAATTTTTGCCGAACCCAGATTTACTCGACCAGGTCTAGCATATTCATTGATCATGCAGGTTCTGCGTGGACTCCACGGGATCAATTCTGGATATGGCTATAAATTGAGACAAAATTCCCCAACTTTATATAAGCCTCCCATTAAAATTATATCATGTGGTAGGACGCATCAAATAAGTGAGAAAAACATACTTTCTCAGTCTTCCCCCTCTCACCTTCCACTCAACCCAACGTCCCCTTCACCATCGCTTTCAGCCCAGCCATGCTGCAAACGTTGCAGTCATTGTGACCATCGCACCGCCGTCCCTGCCACTGTCAAGATTGGTGTTCAGATGAGTTAAGGTCACGACCCCACCGCCATGCACCATTGCCTCTTCTCTCTTGATGAAAGGCCGGTGCAATTTTGTCTTCTCCGTTCATGCAAGCGAATTTATTTTGCGGATAAGATGGTATCAAGGACTTGTTACTGCCGAGATGAGGTACAATGCAGACTCTGAGAGAGAGAGAGAGAGAGAGAGAGAGACGTCGTTGCTTGCAGTGGTGCTGGCACTTGTTGTCATCTCTGAAGTGGAGGTGCTGTTGTCAGTGGACGTAAGGGAGTGTGTATCGGTATAGTAACGAGACATTGCCACGGTGGTCGGACGGCACATGAAGGCCGACGGTGGGCTCACCTAAGGTGGTGGGCGAATGATGGCGGCTGTGGCAATGGCGTGAGGTGCAAGCTGAAGAGTGGAGGTAGAGAGTGAGAGAGAGAGAGAGAGGAAAGGGTAGTGCAGATCAAGCGGCAAATGGGTAAACTAGGTGGAATCAGTACATAGATACAGTACTTCTCTATCCCGCTCTTGGATGGGGATTAATTCATAAGTTATCCACACAATTCATTCGAGTGCAATTATGCATGAGGAGTCATATATGTTAATTACCTGTACATCCTTGGATTGGATCATAGGGATTCCCCTCGTACCCATCATTGCAAACGCAGCGGTAACCCCCTACATTCCCAAAGTCGTCGTATTCCGTGTTTTTGCCTTTGCTTGCACAGGCAAAGCTCGACTGGTTCGACCTCGCCTTGTCGCAAGTCTTGTTCTCTGCGACCATCCATTCCAGATAAGCGGTCACGTTATTGAACATGGTGGTGTTGGGCATCGGAATACTCCTCCTGTAGGCAAGCGGCCGACTCGTCAACAAAGATTTCGTGTATCGTTACATTTCCCAACAGTAGTTGGTGAGCGTTGGTGCAATTGAGCAAAAAATCTCTGGATCTCGCATGACTGATTTCGAGCCCGAACGGATAAGGTACTTCCACGTCCCCACAACACGGGGGTGAGCAGGGCTTCTTCCGAGCGCCACCTTGTCGCAACCACCAGGCCACAGCCAACGTTAGAAGCCAATGCACTACCTTCATTTCCAAAAAAACTCGCTCAAACTCTCTCACTGTATTTGTCCGTTTCGGGACCTTTGTGCTTCTGCGCTTGTGCACAGAGTCGGAGCCAAGTGCGACCAACCCATTATATACACATCGACAAATTGGTGAAAATTGGTACAATAATGGAGGGCGGAAGGGCAACTCTTGTCAATATAACAAATTAGAGGGACCCAATTGCATATATCAAGAAATGAGAATGAAAAAAAGAAAAACGATCAAGAAATGAGAATGAAAAAAAGAAAAACGATATACAAAGGTTCTACGCATAAAGGGCAATGTGCCGTTAGTCCTTGTCGTAGTGAAAAGCATGGTCGCAGTGTCTGAAATGAATACATGATTGTAATGTTGAGGCCAATTAGCAAATTTTGCTCTATCTTGCATGCAAGAAGAAACCCAGCAGACATAGTAATGAGAAATTCTAAATGCATGAAGAACTCCTGGTCAAACTTTTTTAGTAAGTAATATGACAAGTTTCAATTGAGCATTCAAACAAGTGAGATCTATTCTTTGAATGTCTGGCTTGTTAGAAGCCAACAAAAAATTGCCACATCAGTTGCTATAAAATTTTAGAGCGCCGCTAGCAAAACGGTGGCCTTGATGTTTTAACATGCCGGTCACATATTATAGGAGAATGGTCAGCCGGCTTGAAAGGTTAATCAAACTCAAGGCAACACTAAGATAGCCCCATAATTATGATAAGATTTAAACATTTTATTATAGTTATGTTTAAGTTGGTCTTACAATATCGAACTTGGAATTTGGTGCTATTTAGAGAGTACATCTACTAACATATAAAGAGAAACCCAAACACCACAAAAAAAAAAGGATTTAGTCGTGGAAAGTTTGTGACGAAAGCAAATTCGTTGCTAATTTGCGACGAAATAGCGATGAAAAAGAATTTGTTGCTAAATTAGCGATGAATTACGTTCGTTGCAAATTTTTTTTATTTTCTGAATTGTTAATGTAAAAGATCGTTGCTAATTTCGTCGCCAATTAGCGATGAAAATAGCGATGAAAGAGAATTCGTCGCAAAATTAGCGACGAATTACATTCGTCGAAATTTTTTTTTATTTTTGAATTGTTAATGTAAAAGGTCGTCGCTAATTAATGACGAAAAGAAAATTCGTCGCTAATTTGCGATAGAAATAATTTCTTCGCAAAATTCTACCACAAAAATAAAAATTTAGCCATAAAAAATTAGCGATGAAAGCATACGCATCGTTAATTCCCTCACCCCGAATCTCTCTCTCTCCTGACTCCTTAGATCCCCTTGGCTCGCTGTTCTGCCTCTCTCTCTCCCTTCTTTCGTTTCTCCGCCCCACCCCTGCTTCCCCTTCTCTATCTCCTTCTCCTTCTTCCCCTCTCCCCCACACCCCCAAACCTCTCGCGCTTGCTAGGGGTTTTCGGTACCCCTCCCCCCCGCGGTTCCTCCCGCGACTCCTCCTCGCCCATGGCCTCCGGAGCCCTAGAGGCCGCGGAGCCCCAGGGGCGGCGGCTCCTCCCCCGTTCGAGGGCAAGGAGGAATGGAAACGCAGAAGAACAGGTTCATCGAGGACAGGGGCACCGCGCGCGAGAACCTGGAGCACAACTTCCGGTGGACTCGCCGAAACCTCGCCCTCGTCGGCATCTTCGGCGTTGCCGTCCCCTCCTCGTCTACGAGGGCATCGTCCGCGAATTCGTACGTTACTCCTCCTCCCCCTCCCCCGATTGATTGGCGTGGCCTTTCGGATCCGTTACTTGCCTCTTGTTTTTATTTGGGGATTGTGAGCAGCTGCTGGGGGGGGAGCGGACGGGGAGCAGCGTCGGCTGTTAGTGGCGGTGGGTTTGCAGGAATGGATGGTAAATGGACAAGCGGCGAGCTGAAGGAGACGGCGGGCAGCGTCGGCCGACCCGTGAGCAGTGGTTGGACGGGCGGCCACACCCCGAGCAGCGGCGGGGGGAGCGGCCGACCACGCCACGAGCAGTGGCAGGGGGAGCGGTGGGCGGCCACGGCGCGAGTAGAGGCGAGGAAATGGGGGGGCGGATGGACGACAAGCAGTGACGGCCGCCACGCCACAAGGAGCGGCGCCTAGGGTTGGGACTCCATGGCTGGCGGCTACGGTTGGGAGAAGAACTGGTCTGCAATGCGAACCAGCTTTGCTAAAGATCTAGTTGTTAAAGCTAAAGTGAGGCCCTGAAGCGGCTGCTCGCGATCATCGCCCAAGGCTGCAACGTCTCCAACTTCTTCCCCTAGGTTGTCAAGAACGTCGCGTCCTAGTCCCTCGAAGTGAAGAAGCTCGTCTACTTGTACTTGCCGCATTATGCTGAAAAGTATGTGAATTGGATCGACTGATGTGCTCGAATTGAAAATAATCCTCGATTCCGATTGTATTTTTAGCTTTAAAGGGGCGTGCGTAATTGCTTTTGGGTAGAATTCTGTAAAGCATTGCTCGTTTCTCACTAAGTTTGTGCTAATCGTGTTAAAGAAGTGGGATAACGTCGCCCGTACTTGAATTTTAATCACCTTGATGTGGATGATTGGAGTTAGATGTTAATGCTCAGCTGATCGTTCGCATTTACTCTTTCTTGATGCTTGTAGGTGTCCAAATGAAGCATTGCTTTCGATCAATTGTTTCCAAAGGGACTTGGGGGGCACTAATCCTTTGGTGAGGGTCTGGGCACTCCGTACAATGGCTGGAATTCATCTTCATATAGTCACGCCCCTCGTTATTGTAGCTGTAAACAAGTGCGCGAGACATCCATCTGTTTATGTCAGAAAGTGTGCTGCTAATGCTGTTCCCAAGTTGTTCGACTTGCGCATTGAGGAAAATACTTTTGCAATCGAAGAGGTGGTTGTTTCGCTTTTCAGTTTTATGCAATTACTGTTTTCCATTGCTTTTTGTCTCAGCAAAATGCTTGGTGAGGTGTATATGATTTTTTGTTAGGGTAGGAGAAAGAACTCGACAGGTTTGTGCACCTCGACTCTTCGTGTCCGTGCCATAAATTCTGAAAATTGTTAAATAAGATCGAGAATGTGGTTCATCAAATTGATTTTCCATGTTTCTCATTCATTTTATTTGCTGCTTTTCTTTTGGGTTGGGGGGAGGGGGTCTTTGTCTTCCTTTTAATCAGCTCATTGCTAGATTAAATGCAAGCATGTACTTGGTATCTGGTTTACCAAGACTGTTTCCCAGTCACATGGTGAAAGATAGCCTTCTATGCTTTCAGTTGCCATGTAAGCTTATTTCTGTTTGTTGTCCATGTTATGCACTGTGATTTAGTTCCACTGCCTTGTCTTTCTAACATGTTATACACATTTTGTATCATTGAAGAAATCATAGAACTACTCTCATTAAACAAAGAACAATGAGAATTGGTCAATACAATATGCAGGTCGTACATTGACGGACCGGATGAATATTTATCACATGCAACTTACATTAATATGGATTCACCGAAGTTAACTTCTGCAAGATATACATCTGGGAAAATTAATGATGATATTAAGATCTTACTTCAATGTACATCACCACTGCTATGGAGTTATAATAGTGCAGTGGTAGTTGCTGCTGCTACTGTACACTGGATTATGGCGCCAATGGAGGATGTCAAAAGGATAGTTAAGCCGCTTTTGTTTGTCTTGCGATCCCCTAATGCCTCAAGATACGTGGTAAGCCATTTTCTCGGGCACTCACATTGATGTATGTATGGAGGGCAGGAGGGTGGACGTGTCTGCATGTGTACATGTATACTAACTTGGTTGGCATCTCTATTTATTTGGTGAATTATCTAGTTGTGCCGTTGATATGGTATTAAGGTAATTTGTTTCACTACCACTATTGACCTGACATCCTGTTTATTTTTCTGTCCCAACCTATATGGTGAAGCAAAATGAGAATCACTTGACCATTCTTCAACTCCCTAGCTTAATACATGGTCTTTGAGGAGATTGTCTGACACTGCTTTCTCTTCTTTTGATGCTTAACAATATGAAGGTTGTTCTTGTGTTTGCGTTCTTGAGCATAAGTGAATGAGACTTAGGTCATGAGTGTGACAGACATATGCAAGGTGAACATATTACTTGCTGATTCAACAGGAACAAAATTAAATGGCTATCATGCAACATGAATGAGGATGAAGAATATAGTTAAAAGTAATATAATAAGGTACGTGCTAAATATAGACAAGATAATCCGCAGAAGGCACCTGTTCTTACGTTACTTTTTGAGATTGTGAATGTATCCTGGGTAGGTAGGCAAGTTAGTGGATTGTTTCAGTTAAACCTTGTATTTGCTATTATATGTGTCATTTGAAGCTCATTTGAGAGAATAGTTGATGATTCTGTGCAGTCCTTTTATGCAACATGGAGTTTTGCTGACAAAGTTTGTTTATGTGTGGATGCAGGGCTGATAAATGTTGGGCAGAAGCAAGATGGTCTACAAGAACTTCACGATCTTATTATCTTGAAGAGATCCCGAGCATGGCAAAATACCCTTGAGAGGATTATGTTCAAGTACATTGAGCTATGCCTTGATATGCGGAGGGGGAGATTTGCCAAGGATGGTTTGATTGAGTATCGCATTGTATGTCAACAAGTAAATGTCACCTCTTTAGAGGAGGTGATGAAGCACTCCATGCAAATCTTATAGGAGAAGGTAGAGCAGGAGCAAGATTGAAAGTATCTTTTCATATATATCGGGGATAAGCTTTGCTTTAGCATCTTTTGTGCCATAAGTGCAATTGGCCCAATATGTTCATGAGGTTGCTTAAGCAGGTGCTTTAAAGTGCTCAAGATTATTTATTCTCTCATTATGTGTACTATAAAGAAAAATATTTTTCATTCTTGTGGAAAATGAAGATGAATGTATTTCATTTTCATATTATTATAATATTTTGATGTTATTAAGTGCTTAATCAATGTTAAATATAAATTCTAGAAATTGATTTTACTTTTAATTAGATTTAACATCGAAAAATAAAAGAAATGATTTTATTATACGAACACAAATTATAAAAGTTTGTTGCAAAAATAAAACACCGTCGCTAATTTCGTCCTTGAATAATACTTGTCGTAGAGTTCGTTGCTAAAAATTAATAAAAATTCGTTATTAAATTTGTTCCTGAATAATGTCTGTGGCAAAAGTCAAAATTTTTCGTGATAAATTAGCAACGAATTTTGCCATGAACAAGTTCGTTGCAAATTAGAGAGGAATAAGTTTGTGGCAAATTAGCAACGAATTTTGCTATGAATAATTAGCAACGAATTTTGCCGCGAACAAATTTCGTTGCAATTTAGGAATGAAAGTTGAAATTTTTCGCGCTAAATTTTGCAATGCTGAATTGGCAACAAAATTTTTTTCGTCGCAAATTCATTTAGTGACGAATTTTGCCAAATTTTTCGTGGCAAAATTCGTTACTAAAACTTTTTTTTTTTGTAGTGAAAGGAATCTAATGTAAATATGAAGGCAGACTAGAGTGCATTTGTATCTTGGGAGGAACTGCTTCGAGATGACTATGTAAGTGCAAGGTTTCAAATACCCATCAAGAAATTAAGCAGGGTTGGGCATATCTGAATTTGCATACCCCCTCTTTTTAATAAGCTGCGATGCGAGAAGTACCGAGTTTTCTCTGACCTAGTGGTTCAGGAGAATACATGGACATAGGAACCAGTTAAAATCTCGCTGTATTGTGGCGTGGAAGTTATTTGGTAATGAGTTGAGAGGAAAGATATTGGGCGAATTTCGACAGAATATACGTGGCGAGCCGGAGAAGATGCACTTTGCCGTGGGAAGAAACTAATGCCGAAATCGAGGGAGAATGTCTGCAAAACGGGGGTGAGCTAGAAAATTCTTTATCATAGAGGGAGTACTAATGTGGTAAGTTATATGTTTGTTATTATTATTCTGTTCCTTTTTGGGTTTCTGGTTTCTACTTACTTCGACTCATGGGTGCTAAACGAGCGATACCGTCTCTGGACGAGTAACTGAGTTTGTTTTAACTGTAAAGATGATCACGACTCCTTAGGGCCGTTGAGATGATTGTATTAATTTATTAGTTGAAAATATTTGTTCGGGTATATATCTTGCAATATGTTTTATTTCCTCTTGGCTTGTTTGGTCATCAAATCTTGATGGCTCCCGGCTTCGTTTTGGTGCTTGGTTTGGATGATTGGTGCTTCTGTATCTTTGCTTATTCATTTGCAGTAGAGAACAAGACATAAAATGGTCGTTGAGACTTTGCACAGCATGTATCTACATTCAATAATTGTACTTCATCTTATAGTTAGAAAAATGCCTCTGTTCAAGCATCCTGAGGCAACAAGCTTTGAAGTCGTTTTTTTTTTATTGAGAAATGTTCGACAGTGCTTGAAGATTAGATGTGATTAGGGCTGCGTGGGATGATGGAGATTCTGGGATGTCCTTATTCATTTTATAGATTGGTCGCATACTAACACGGTGCAAAAAAGTTGATAGGGATGTTTGGGTGTTGTGGATTCTAATCGGACCTCGCGTTCGAGTTTTAAAGGATTGTGTCACACCAAGACATTTGGGTGGTGCACAGATAGAAACATTACGCCTAATTGCTTCCTGATTAGTTCCAGAGATGCTAGATTGTCCGTGTAATATGGTTAGTCATGCACCGAATTCATGGGCATGTCTTAAGCTTTCGAATTGACAATGTGAAGTTATCTATTTTCGTTTCAACTTAGCTCTATGAGACTGATTTTGAGGGGAATATTCAACTTTGCTTTACGGTTGTTTTGGGCTACGAGGAAAAGGTGGTCATTGTTGAGCATGAAATGTTTCTTGCATCTTTTCTCAACTGCTTGTATCAAACTCAACAAACAGGATAAGCATCTATCCCAACTACTTATGAGCATCAAATCTACCAAACGGGACAAGCATTTACTCAAAAGAGATATGTGAATATATATTTAATCGACGTTGGCAATGACTGTATATGAAAATCACCATTACCATTTAGTTATAGAGTATCCGAATTTATGTGGAACGATCTTTCCCGACACCCCGCATCTTATCATGATGCTAGTTGGTTCTTACGCACTTATGTCCCAAAATTAGACACAAGGATGATAATCCAATGATGTATGAATTTGTTTAAGAAAATAAAATGATGTGTTCATGTTGGGTATTGAATACGATCCACTTAAAAGGTGCACACTTGCCACATTATTCTACATATCGTTGTGGTCGATGGGTGAGTTGTCTACCATTGCTCTTTCTAAGAATTTATAAAAAGAAAAATAAATTAATTTACCTGGAAGTGAGATGTGGTGGGAAGGTGCCTTTAGTGGCATCTTCCGAGAGTAGCATTGGATAATTTCATGACAAAATGGACGATTACAACGTCTAGGCAAAGTGGACAAATTAACTCTGGTCCCTCAGATGAAACAAAAAATCGAATTGATGGGTTCTGCTCGAGCTTCGCAGCATTATTGTGGAGAATATAGAATTAGATCATGCACACGAACATAAACACATACATGGGTAAAGGTCCAACGAAATTGAGTCACGTGGCATGCTTACGTACGACTTTTATCAAGTAGTTTACTTTTAATGGTCATTTGATCAAATGTTTATTCTCGGCATATCTTTAATCCCAGCAAATCTCTAATTCTTATAGATGTATTTTAGTAGTGAAATTCTAATTGATGTAAAAGGAATAATAGACTTTTGTGTATTTTCGTAATGAATTTAAAAATAATTGTTTATGACAAGGTTTTGAAAGAGTTTAGGAATGTGGGGATACCCATCTTATATTTTGATTCTAATTTAAAAAATAAATGCTACCAAAAGGTCAGTTGAAAATTACCATCACCATAAAAAAAAATATAACATGCTTTTCAAGTATATGACATGATAGATTTAACCATCATAGGAGGTAAAAAAGCATACGTTTAGAGGATCTAGCTATTATATGATTACGTATGTGTCAACAATAAGTACATAAAATATAATTAGTGATGACTGGTAGTTACTATTGAAAAGTTGTACGGATACTTATTATAACAAAACTTCTGTCATACTTCATAAGTAAATGATAGTAACAAATCGATAAAAATCATATAACATGATAGTACATACCACACGATTCTTGGAAAAATTATATAATATATGATAGACCATATTTGACTATTAAATAATAGAGGATTATTAAAATTTACATCATATTCACAAATAATTGAAAATCAACAAAAATAAACTTTGGCATATTTAAAACCATCTTTACATGAAGTATATACAAAAAAAAATATTTTCAATATATTACACAATTTTCCCTATTTCATTGATAAATATGACAATGCATAATTAATGATGACTCATATGATTAAATGCATAGTTAGAGATAACTCTGATGAGATAAGTTTTAATTGTACTTTTTTTATTTGTACAAGTATCGATAGAAAACTTGTCCATTATCACATGAAACAGATAGCACATATATTACAAATAAATGAATTTTATAAAAGAATAACAAAAAAATTATCAATAATTTTGAAAAGGTTCTAAAAGGAAAAATATTTGCCAAGATATTGCTTCTCCCGAGGAAGATGAGATAAATAACTAAGATTTAATGTTGTTAATTTTTCACCGCAGGTTGCCCAAGAAATATTAGATAAATGGGTAAGTATTTGTACTCATTGAAGAAAAAATGAGGCCATTTCGATGAACTTTGCAAAATGATCAATGCCATAATGCTCAAATTTTAATGTATACAATAAATAACTTAGATTACCAATAAATAGAGAACAGATGCATAAAGTTGGGAATAAATAATTGTGGTTACGCCAATGACATGGCAACATCTACAAATAATGATGCGCTGTGTGTTTTGTTTAGCCATATTGAATGCTGATGCATATGATATTTATTAATTTACAGTTAAAATAAAATTGCCAATATGTTCATGTGCGGAGATTTTAGCATGTGCTATTAATTTAAAAAAAATGATTTCGAGTAAAATTGATTCCACATTGACAGCTGAAGATATTAGCATGTGCCAATTCATTTTGTGACTGATTACATTGACGTTTCCACATTGATGTGTCCTTTTAAAATCCAATTTTTCTTTAAAAGCTTAATAATTTGGTGAGTTTGTTCTTATTCCATTTCAAGCTACACTTTCATGTTTTCCTTTAAATTTCAAGAGGCAAAACTTCAATATTTTTCAATGGAAAGGAGGCTCTTCCTTATTTTAGCGAATTTCTTTTTTTTTTTTTTTTTGAGTTCACAAAATTTAACGAAGGTAATTTCTTCTCCTCTTATATTCTCATGTTTCATGATTACATGCATACTAAAATTTTTTGTCCCATCAGCATGACATAAAAAATTTCTTTGCCATTCAATTGTTTTTTTTTAAATTCTAAGAAGTCAGTATTAAAGGACAAAACCGGTCAAAACTTATAATTATTAGGATCCTTATTTTTGTAATAAGTAATTTCTTTTTTTGGTTGGCTTGGTGTATTCCTGGACTCTGTAACTCCTCTACAAGAAGTTGGGCAAAGCCTTAGTGGGCTTGCCTGAAGAAACCCCATAAACTCATAAACTTTTCCCTTATCTCAAGAAGTGATGTTTCGAACTCCTCATCTTGCCATTCTCATATGGAAATGGTGGCCACTGAGGCAAATTCCCAGTGAATTGTAATAAGTATTTTCAGTTAAATATCTTGTTTGGTGTCACATGTAACTGAAATAGAATCGATTTTACCTTTTTGTTTTACCCTTAATTATTTCTGGATAGCCCCTCTTTTGAGGAACTTCAATGTAAATTTCATCACCTATTGTTGCCTCCAAAATCAATTGTCAATTAATCAACATGTCACCAAGAACCATTTCACAATTAATTGCCTCTCTTGAATGTCTTCTTCTCCATTTAAATAAGGTTATGTGCATTTACTTTTGTTTTTGTCTTTCATTTATGGTGATTATGCTAATTTTATCTTCCTTCTGTTAATTTGACTGTTAGTTACGCGTTCTTATTTTAATTAGCAATTGTTATTCTTTTTCTTTGTCACTCATCACTGAACGCTGGAGGTTTTGCACTCCATTTATAAAATAATGCCAAAATAAGTTATTCCCACTAATCTATTCTATTAAATTTATGTTAATTTTGAATTTGAGTTTTTACTTTTCTTCAAGGTACTAATTGTTTTTCATACTATTCATTAATAGTTCTAATTTCACATTTAGTAATGCTATGTTTAGGAGATTGGGGAAAACGGAGGTGATGAAAATTTGAGTGGAAAAGCTTGAATATTTTGACTTTTTTGCTAGATGCAAAAGAGGGGAGAAAATTTAAAATTATACGTATTTTTGTCGGATTTTGTTCACCTATGGCCTCCCAAATAGAGCCCTAGCGTTTGATCTATAGAACGAAGAAGGTTTCATGAAAAAAGAAAACGACAGAGAATCCAAATTTTGGACAGAGGGGTTGCCGGATCAAATTTCACGTTTTGACTTTTTTCTTAATATTCAAAGCTCGCGATAAAGTTATTATCAAGTAAATTCCCTGATTCTTCATTCTTGGATAAGAACTTTTTTGTTCTTATTCCAGGTATATTGCAAAGTCTGACAAAAAAAAAGATATATTGTAAAGAGATTATGAAAAAGAAGAAAAGACAAACGGGCAGAGAGATTATGAGAATGTCGAAGGCCAGATGTTAGCCTCCTATAAGTTTACTTCAACGCACGGCTTTATTGGCAAACATGATTCCACAAATATGTAAGTCCAAAGCAAACGGAGACATAACACAGATTCACAAATATTCAATCAAACCTAGAAGTCCTTATGGACAATTGATAGACATGTCACTATGGTGACAAAGGATCAGATTCAGGCACACGCTTAATCCATTCCAAGACAGGAAAGACAGCTTGACATGCACTGTTCGCACTCGTTGCCAGGAGCCGAAATCTCGCGGGGGTAGGGTTTTTCTGCATCCCAAATCTCTTCAATGTTTTCTTCAACTTCTTCAACTGCCGAGGCCCGGTGGATAACGGCCAGTCGCCGAGCCACTTCCCTCATTGCCGGCCTGTTCGTGCGTCTTTGGTCCAAGCACTCCACTGCAATCTCAGCAACCATTTCTACCCTCTTCATCTCATCGTCACTAGCGCCCTCAAAGTCTATGACATCGGAGAGTGCATTGCCCTTCATGGAAGAGATGAAACGGTGGATCATATTGATCGACTCTCCGGACTTAGTATCAAAAAGTTCCTTTCCGTGAGCAACTCCACAAGGATAACTCCAAAACTGTATACATCACTCTCAGTTGTTAGGATACGAGTGATTAGATATTCCGGATCGATGTAGCCCAATGAGTCTTGCTTTTGAGTGGCTACGATATATCTATACTTTGGTGAGATGAGTACCGAAGTTCCAACATCAGACACTTTTGCGGAGTAGCTTTGATCTAAATTGTTTTGATCCAAAAGTATGTTTGCCGACTTGATGTTGCCATGAATGATAGGCGGTTTTATGTTGGAGTGCATATGACTGAGTGCAAGAGCAGCTTCAGCAGCTATTTTGAAGCGGTCTTCCCACGATTTTAAGATGGTCGACTTATCCTGATGGATGTGTTCGAAGAGGGTGCCATTCGGAATGTATTCATAAACCAGCAGTGGTATCCGGGTCTCTAAGCATACACCGATGAGCTTCACCACATTTTTGTGGCTTCTTTTCATCAGAAATTCAAGTTCACGCTGAAAATCCCTCTTTATTCGAGACTTGTGTGCATCTTTAGGCTTCCTGACCACGACTATGTCATCCCCTGCTATGTTCCCTCTATGGATGGAACCGAAATCGTCATCTCTAAGCTTATTGCTATCATCATAGTTGTTGGTTGCTTTTGCCAACTTTGCCTCCGGAAAGATTTGAACTCCCCGTTGTTCCAAGATCTCCAAGCTCTCTCCTCCATTTCGTTTGAAGTTGATCTTTCTGAGTTTCCACCTCATCCTGAGCGAGACTGAAGCAGTAACAGTTATGCCGAAGACGGACACAGCCATTACTGCCAAAGAATATACGTTACCAGATTAATGAATCAAGCACATAATCCTTATACGATCCACATACTTCATTAAAAGAAATCAATTTCAAGTAGACAAACCCATTTAACTTCTTTTTACATTATCCCCATATCTATCACTATCGATTTGGAGGGTTAGCAATATAACAAGTAATCAATTGGATCAATTCTTACCTAAGTCTTCTATCACTCCTCCAAATGTCTTTCTTGATTATAATGAAGACGGTTTGTAATAAAACAAGGAGAGAATAAGAAAGCATTCACCTTACATTGTTTTAGCTCTTTCCATTTACAAACGGTATGAAAACTCGGTGGAACTAATTATGCACGTTATAATTATTATTATTAAATGTTTTTTCGTCCATCTTATTGGAAGAAACTCTAACCAATGAGGTTACGAAGATATATACCCAAAATTCGCATATGGGTAACGCGTATCATTTATAACCCACAAATCAAAAACATCATTGAGAGAGATTTTTCTTAACCAGAGATGAAAAGCATTTATTTTTTACAAATATATTATTTTTCTGAGACTAGTTTTAATTAGGGATGGGCACGGGGCTAGAGGGAGCGGTACTGCCATAGCATTAAATTTTTCCTCAAAAAGAACTAATCCACTAATTAGATGACCATTTGGCATTTTTCTTATTTTTATCATTTTTATTAGAAAGAAAGGCCTCATGGGTGGATCCTAATGAAAAAAAAAAAAAAAGAGTGGCATCGTGGGTTGCTTTCGTGGAGTCCAAATAAGTTCCAACCTTTACACATTAGTTAGAGTGCGTTTGGCAAGTTGCCAAACAGTAATAGTTTTTATTTTTTTTGTTTCCAGAATCAGTTTTGGAACAAAATCAAGAAGAAAAAAATATAGCTTCTTGTTTTCAGGATTTAGTTTTGGTACAAAATCAATAATCAAGAAAAAAAAATTTTCCTCTTCTTCTTGCTTGTGGCTAGTCGCCAGCGAGGGCGGCGACGAGGGTCCAACCCTCGCCAGAGCTGGTGAGGGAGACCCTCGCCTTACAGGCCATTGAGGGCAAGAAATGCCCCCAGGCCTTGGCCTACGGGGGGCACAAATTCTTGGCGCCGTGCAATGGCCATGGCCAAGAAAGGGAAGGAGAAGAAAAAAAAGAAATAAATATTAAAATATTATCAATAAATTTTTTTTTTGTATAGTTACCAAATGCATTTCCGCTCTTTTTCTATTTTAAGAATATAAATTTTGAATAGTTACCAAACGTCTTCAAATATTTAGAAATTATTTCCAAGCATAGAATAAAAAAAATTATTTCTGAGCAAAATCAGCTTCTAGGAATAGAATGATTGCTAAACGCTTCCTTAACGTGATGAAGTGCCTGGAAAACAATTGTACCGCATTGCTTGCCACTTTCCGACCTTGCATCTTCTATAAAAAAGCAAGACTGATAAGGACAAGAGATTATTCTTGGGGTTTCATTATGATTATTTCATTTTTGTAACAACTATTACAAATAAAATGAAAGATAAATATTTGTATTTTTTCTTCAAATAGTACACGGGATGGATTCGCCAAGTGGGGCAGCGCTGACACTAGCCCCGCCCCTCCTATTGTCTCGCGTCATGCCTTACGGGCCATTTTTTGTGAGGAATTTTCCCCATTCGAGGTGGTGTCCTACGGGGCACAGATTCTCTGCGCCCCACGCCCATCTTTAATTATAAGAATCCCGCTCCCGCATACTTTTACATGTAGATCCAATTCTTTTTTGCAGGTATTATCATCCAAAATTTTCACATTTAAATATATATTTCCTAATGTAAATATCTAATTTCATTAGCTTTAGATATGTAAAATCAGAAGATATATTTTATAACCTGAGAAAAACTAAGACACCCGCCACAAAATCTCAATCAAAACATGGATTTTTACACCGTGTTCCGTCAGCATAACCTCATGATTACATAGGCAGCGCACTAGAATCTGCCACGAGTCCAAAAGCTTCACTTCTGTTCGCTCTCAAAACCACTATTTGTCTGTTTGTACTCTTTTTCTTTCTTCTTTATCTTTTCGGTCACTCTCTTCTAGCAGATGATTGACTGAAGACTTGATGAACCATTCAATAGAGACAACTAAAGGGAACAATTTTTACCCAAATCTAAACGCAACCAAGAACAAATATGAATTATAGTTGAGTTTCATGAATTATGGTAACCCAACTGAGCTTCATCAATCTTGAAGTTCATCCTTATTCGCAAGTTCACCAAGCAACCCACTATTACTTCAGCAATTCACAAAAGAAACGGGGAAATTCCCAATTTTAACACCATTTTCTATCATTGATCAGGCTCAGAGTCACTAAGCTCTTCTTGTGCTGCTCTTTGGCTAATGTTTTCAAAGTTTAAGATAAACAAAGTTCAGCCTCCTTCAACTATCACCTTGGTCTGCCATTGCTTAATTCCTTGCTTCTTTTTGTTTTTCCCTTTTCTAGTTCAAATTACTTTCGCTAGGAATTTTAGGGGGTTTTTTCCTCTTGAAATCTGCAGGTCTAGTTGTTCTTTTCGGCTCAAGATTTGTAGTGTTTGGTTAGAGGAGGAATTTTCATTTAGATCTGCAGTGTATCCTCCCACTAATGTAGTTTCAAAGTGGAAGCTTCAGATAAACCGAAGAAAAAGGCGAGAAGGGAAGTAAAATAAAAAACAAAAGAAGGATGTAAACGGCGTTAGCCAGTGACTGAATAGGAACTAGTGGTAGCATTTGGCTCACTCCTTGTGTTTACCAGGGATTACACAGGCTAAGTACGTTATAAAAATCCTTAAAACAAATACGTCGAACCTACTGCAAAATCAAGAACAAATCAATAGAATAATGAGGGGAAATATATGGAATTACCTCCAAAACCTATGCCCAAAGGAGAAGGTTCGCAACGGCCTTTACCCTTGCCCCTCTTTCCAGGTCGGTATCTTTGGGGTCCCTTGCACATGTCTACATCACGCAGAAGACAAACAGAACCGTTATCTCGGTTAATGGCAAAAACAAATTGAACAAGTCGGTGCATGGATTTTTAATCGGGTAGTTCTATTTCATTCTAGTTCCGATTATAGTACCATGATACGTGTCCACTCTCTCTTAATATATCTTATATCTTCTTTCTCCACTCTCAATTTCTCTTTGCATCGAGTCTGAGTTCAACAATGGCCTTGTTCTTTGCCATCAACGGAGATCAATGCTGCCTCGAACTTTTGCAATAATGAATGAATCCTATCTTGCAAGTGCAAGGCGATGTTTTGTTGTTGCCATATTAGATATGGTCATTGAGGAGGACTGAGCCTAGGAAGGAGGACATTGATCTTGACATGCATACATACATTTATTAATATGAGCCACTATTTTATGAGTGAGGTGAATGTACTAATATGCATATGTATCACTAAATACGACGGGTCGGTCAGATATTTCCATTGAGATTCACTTTAGTATACGTATCGTGTTCAATGAATGTATATAGGCTCCAAGGGGAAGGGGGACATTGATCTTGACATTACAGCATGAGGGTGGAGTTGCTAGAAATGATGTTGACCATGACGTTGACTAGGCAAAAAGTTGCACCCTCAAAAGAAATATTTTTTCTATACCTTGATTTACTTGGTTTTGATCATATCTTTAAAAGACTCAAGGAGATGGAGAGGAAGGAGTTTCCGATATGATGGAGGGATCTTTTTTATAAGTTCAATCAAATCTATCACAACTATTGATCATGTGACTTACGTGATCAACACTAGATATAGACCTGAGTCCAGGCAAAATTCCTCAAACTTTATGTAGACCTCCCATTAAAATTATACCAATGAGAAAACACACTTTTCTCTCTTTTCTCATTGTCACTAACATTATAGCCATCGTGACCATGGCATCACCATCCCCACCACGGTCAAGCCACGGCCTTGTCAAATCCTCATTGGGTCTCTTTCGTTAATGGAAGAGACTGACAAGCAAATCTAATCTCCTTCATTGCGGAGGAGACGGTATCGGGGACTTGTCATTGTCGATGTTAGAATATTTAAATAATAAATCACATTTTCATTTGACAGCTTACCCTTTTAGAATAATTGATTATGGTCCTATAAAATCTCACATGGTATAAGAGCAGGGGAGTATTAGAATATTTAAATAATAAATTGCGTTTTTATCTAATAGTTTAAACTTTAGAACAGTTAGCTATGATATCACAAAATCTCACAATTGAGATGAAACCCAAGCCAGACTCATGAAGGAAGAGTGATAGAAAGTAGTCATCTTTGTCATGAGAGAGAGAGAGAGAGAGAGAGAGAGAGAGAGAGGCGGCTGTGGTGGTCCGATGCCATGTGAAGACCGACGGCGGGCTCACCTAAGGTGGTGGGCGGATGACAGTGGCAGCGGCAATGGCGCGAGGTGCAAGCCAGAGAGCGGAGGAAGAGGTTGAGGAGAGAGAGAAATTGAATGGGCGCTAATTAAATGGGTAAAACTAGATGGAATTGGTAGTAGGTAGATACGGTACTTCTCTATCATGGTGATTAATTAATTAATTATCCACACAATTCATTCAGAGCGCGATAATGTATGAAGAGTCGTATTTGTTAAATTACCTTGACACCCATCTTTGGGATTATAGGGATTCCCATTGTACCCACGCTTGCAAACGCAACGGTAGCCCGGTCCATTCCCGAAGTCCTCACAATCCGAGTTTTTACCACAGGCATAGCTCGACTGGTTCAGTTTGGCCTTTTGACAAGTCACGTCCGGTTCGACCATCCAGTCCAGAACGAGTTCCTCGCCCTTGCCCACGTCCTCAAACCGCGGGAGAGTCCGGTCTGAGACGTTGAACGACTTGTTGTCCACCACGAAGGCCAGTGCGCAGCGGTTGATCAGCGAGGCCGACACTGCGACCACGGGGCCGATTCCAATGTTGAGCTCCTGGAGCCCCTTTGGGATGGATGCTTGACACCAACCTCGACCGGAGCAAGTGGTCTCCTTGGCCAAGTCGACGGTTTCGTTTTCGCTACAGTAGGTGATGCAACCGCTCTTGAACGTCCCTTGTTTGTTGGTCATGGCCGTGACGGTGTCGCAGCCGAGGACGGTGAGCTTGTTCTGGGTGTCCGAAAATCTGTACCGACGATTCGTAGATAGATCGATGATAAGAGGATCGCTTTTGTTTGCCGGCTGGCCACTCTGATTGTAGCACTCGTATACTCCGGGGGTGCTCACGATCATGGTCGAGTCCCCGACCGAGATTTTGCGTATCGTAAGATTCCTCCACTGGAGTTGAAGACCGTTCCCTCCGGTGTTGGTGCAATTGAGCAAAAAAATCTGAGGACCTCGCACAATTGGTTTCGAGCCCGAACGGAAAAGGTACTGGCACGGCACCACACTGGTGTTCGCAGTTTCTGGGCACAGGGGGAGCGCCGCCTTGTCGCAACCACCAGGCCACGGCCACCAACAGAAGCCAATGCACTACCTTCATTTCGAAAAAACTCTCTCGAACTCAACTCTCACGTATTTTTTTTCCGTTTTGGGACCTTTGTTCTTCTGTCCTTGTTCATAGGGTGGGAGCCGTTCTCACCCGCCAATTATATTCACATCGACGAATTGGTCAAATTAAGTACAATAATGGAGGGATGGAAGAAGGGCAAATTGTGTCAATAGAACAAATTGGAGGGACCCGATTGCATAGATCGAGAAATGCAAGACAGAATTAAAAAAAAAAAACGATATACAACGGTCCTACACATAAAGGTTGATGCGCCCTTAGTCCTTGTCCTAGTGAAAAGGCTAGTCACAACATATGAAAATGAATACATGATTGTGATGTTGAGGCTACTTAGGAAACTTTCTCCATCTTGTATCTAAGACGAAACTGGCGTACATAGTAACAAGAGATTCTAAATGCGTAAAGAACTCCTGCTAAAACTTTTTCACTAAGTGATGTGACAAGTTTTAATTGAGTGCTCAAATAAGCAAGATCTATTATTTGGATGTCTGACTTGTTAGAAGCCAAAAGGAAATTGCCACATTATGTATTATAAAAATTCAGCCACAAGTTCCACTATAGAAGAATGGCCAATCGGCTTGAAAGGTTAATCAAACTTGTGGCGACACTAAGATGGCCTAATATTATGATGGGCTTTAAACATTTTACTAGAGTTATGTTTAAGATGGCCTTACAATTCTAAACTTGTACAAAAGGAAAATAGCAAAGAAATTTTTTGTATAGTTCTTTTTTGTGGCCATCAAGGGTATAAGGTCGCAACTAAAACAAATGTATACATGACCAAAAACTCAAATAGAATTTTTGATCAATATTCATTTTACAGTTTCTCAGGATGTAAGATTTTAAGTTCAATCAGAAGATTGATAAAAGGATTTCTTTATGAATATAGCACTACTCTTATAGAAGTAGTAAAGACAAAGTAAAATGAACATTAGGAATTATCACCATTTGGGATGAGGCTTACTTCCTAGTAATTTTAGAACTCTTGAGCCATACTAGTCACATGTTTGAAATTGCCCATATGCTTCTCGACCTTGGGAAATCTTAATACGTTTCTTGCGTAGGTTTGACTGTACCATGACATTGAATGATCCTGGATGTACTCTCGCTATATATTGGTAAGCTGATGATAACGGGCTTACCCAAAATAGGAGTAGCTCAAACGGAACAAAACGATATGCATGTGGAACTCTTATGGTAATTCTCTAAGGTAATTACCAATTGTGGTTGCCCCTTCCTCCCATTTTTACCTATCAAATTATATTATCATAGTAATGCTATTGTGATGTACAATAATAAATTTATTTGCATAATTAACCTTGCAAGATGAGAAATGCTATACCCCGGAAAAAATGTAGAGTAATTATAGGATATACAATCGGTGTAAACAAAATTTCGCATAAGTAGGCGCATACACGGGTGACTTGAAAGAGTGTATAGTTATAATCCTCAAATTAAGGATGAATGAGGCTGCTTATATAAAATTTCTTTTATACTGGTGGTGTATGATGTATTTTTCCAACAAAGATATAGTGAGGTATGCTTGATAGACGATCTAGTATGTGATTGCTAGATAATTAAATGAGGGCACACTTTGTTGGGTCTCATGCTTTCGGTAATTAATCAACCTCAAGAACGTGTGATGCCACATTATTTTGTGATGTAATTTGTGATAAATAAATTGTTGACATATTTTTTAATGGCTTAGATTTTTTTTTTTTGAGTTTGCCAGTCTCCAAGACTTGAATTTTGACACACCCTCTCAATTTTCTCTTGTCTGTTATTCCAATTTTCCTCGTATTCTGTCAATCTTTCTACTCATTTATTATCTAGGAAAATAATAACGTGTCAACCACCTATAAAATTGCTTGTATGGAGAAACTTTTGTAGTTGTGGTGTACACAGATGGAGTGAAGACGGGTTAGACAGTGCCCTAAATAAACATATAAAATCTTATTAATGAGTTCTTAAGCGTAATGGTGAAGTATACTCTATGGAAAAGGATTTGATTTATAAATATTAATTGCAGCTATTACCATAAAATTAAGTGTCTAAAATTATCAATATATATCTTTTTCTGTTTGATTACTTAACAAGTGTCATAAGAGTGACCCCTTCTTAATATGTGAAAGTTTATATAATTGTATCGCATGCTGATGTGATCTAAATCTCTTAGACTATTGGTAAATACTATGTGTAGTAATTAAGATCACTTACAAGAGAAAACCCATCTTAGGCAGTGAACAGAGCAACGATTTTACTTTAATTTTGATTGAATCATCTTAGATGAAACGGTACTTGACTTGCCATCACAATCCCGAAAACCTTGAGTCCAGTTCAAAATAAGATATTGGCTTTTTGTTTCCTCAATACAAAGAATTCGGATTATACGACTTAAACAAATGTGACAAATGCAAGCAATTTGCCTGCTCACACGCATCTAATAAAGCTATATTTACAAGGAAGCTGATGAGATTATTTCAAACGTGAAACGCTGCAACGGAATCTATCATTTGCAAATTAATCGTTTAATCATTCAGTCAATAGTTGGAGGTTTTAAAACAAGATGATACCGCCAGGATGGAAGGTTCTCCAACAAATTATTTTGATCATCGAGTCCTCTTTCGGGGCAGTCATTTTTATATTATCCATTGCGCATCTCAATCGAGACCAAACTGAAGCAACGTGTTTCACGACAAGAGTGAAACATAGAAAGCCACCTTTGAGGAGACCTTTTCCTTTCCAGTTGGCCTGACCCTGCTGCACCCAAAACATCAACAACATGCTCCGCGTATAGGTGAGCTCAGTAGATCTTCAACGTCGATTTAGGTGGGCTCCATGTGAGACTGACGCCATCTGACTGCTGATATTCATTGGGATTTTGTGCATCCGGTTCATGCAAGTGTGGCCGAGATGCGCACTAAAGCCACCGGGCCCGATGCCTGGTGAGAGATGATGCCTCGTACGGGAAACTTGTCACGGGGCACGAAGACTTATATTTCACAAGTCTTTCGAAGAACACGACAAAGGGCAATGTAAAGCATGACTTCATTATTATTGTGTCATGGGATCCAAAATAGCATCTCTCTTAGTCTCTGAGCACCTAATTTATGGGTGAGAAATTAAATGTTATTTCAATTTCGAGATAACTATGTTCTCTAGCAACATTACTTACGAAACGTGTTTCTTTACTGACAAAGTTTTGTCATGCACCTAAGATGATGGATCAGATTCATCATAGGTGTTAATCATATAGATTGCACAAGTGAGTTTCGCATGATTAATGGCTGCAATTATATTGGGTCAATGGACCAAGTAAGAGATCCTTCATTTACCGTAATTTTTTAGTTGGAAAATCGCCGAAATTTAAAAGTTATGAGGCAATGAACCTAGGAGTCATATCCTTTTGTATGCAATATTTCAGGGTTTAGTGATTAATATGGTTAGGACTACTTGTAAGATGGAATACTCTCCCTTTTTCCAGGAATTTTCTTGTCAATATCATGGATCGGTCGCATACTGATATGATGTAACAAGTCAATCTCAAAATCTATGTCATACGAATTCTAGTCAACTTTATGGTTGAGTTTTGAACAATTAATGCCACCTTGTAATGGAAAGGATTTGATTTGTAAATAGTAATTAAACATATAACAAAAAAATTAGTATTAAAAATTGTTAATATATGTACTTTTTGGTTACTTAACAAGTATTATGAGGTGACACCTTCTTAATATCTGAAAATTCATATAGTTGTAGGGCATGACGGTGCAGTCCAAACTTTCTAAACTATTAGTGGTACTATGTATGGTAATTAAGATTACTAATAGGAGAAGGCCCTACTTAACTACTTAGGCGAGGAATAGAATAACCGTTGTATTTTAATTTTGATTAATAAACTCATGTTATTTTAAAAGGGTAATTCACTTGCTATCACAACCAAAAAATCTTGACACCTAATCCAAAACAAGTTATTAGCTTATTATTTTTTTTGTTTACAGTTCAAAGTATTCGAACTATTCGACTTAAACAAATGTCATGAACACAAGCAATTCGCATGTTCACATGCATCTAGTATAGCTCCTCCATAGTATTGTCGAGACTTACTCTGAATGTGAGATGTTGTGACGAAATTTATTGCATACAAATTAAATGCTTAATAACTTAGTCAATAATTCGAGATTATAAAACAAAATTTGATCGAAAGTTATCACTAAATTTTTTTGATCATAGTCCCTTCGAACAATGATTTTTTATATTAAATGCGATGTCCGTTATGGCCCTCTCTCTTGACCAAACTAAAGTAACATGTGTCATGTTTTACAGACAAAAATTATTGATAGAAAAGTACCTTGGATTTTAGGGAGTGGGGGGACCTTTACGTCTTTATGCTGGCTTCGGTCCCGCTGACCTAGCCCTGGACCCAAAAAAAAATAATAACATTCTCCGCACGTAAATGAGCCTAGCCAATCATTGACGTTAATTTACGTGAGCCCCATACAAGACCGACCTCATCTAACGGTTGAAATTCACTGGGATCTTGCACGTCCGGTTCATGCAAGTGCGTTTTGATCCACGCTAAAAGCCACCGGGCCCGACGCCTGGCGACGGCCACATGAGAACTTTCTGCGGTGCAAGAAGACTTACAAGTCGTCTCGAAGTCTTTCTAAGAACAAAGACAAACATGCCAGAGAAAAAAGCCACACAGAAAAGACGTCGTGGGGTTCGGTGTTATCCGTCGGAGGATGACCTTTCTCAATGACGACACGTGTGGAACGCGAGATGGTCGTCAGTCGACCATGCTATGTCATGATGGGTTTTGTGACAGTTGAGCCGTCCATGTTGGTCTACCTCAGTCCATTAATTATGAAATGACCTTTCTCAATAGACCGTACATTCTGCAAGTTTATGGTGCTCACTTCCGCAAAAAGAAACTCTATCACTTGAAAGGAACAATAACCTTACTTCACGATCGAAGCAACATTTTTTCTTGAAGCTACAATAGGTGTATTTAATTCATAAAAAATAAAGTATGTCCCGTTGTCTTGATGACATACTTCATAATTGGTGATTCAAGTTTCCTTGGGCACATTTCCGCATTTATTTTTGGCATTACTCGTTAGTTCGAGTTTTCGTTTTTTAGGAATTTGTTTTCGTCTTTCCGCATTTTTTTAGGAATCTGTTTCCGACAATCGCCATGGACGACCAGGAGTAGCACAGGGTTTCCACAGACTTTGTTTCTCAATCCTCCTCAACTTAAACCTAGGGGATTCTATTGGAGATGTCTCGTTCTCCGAGCAAGATGATGAATTATAACAGCAGCGGAACCCAAAAGAAGATAATGATGTTTTTTGCAATTCCGTGGATTTGCATTCCGATTTAGTATTTTCATTATAATGAGGTCCTAACATCGTCCCTTGATTTAATTATACTACTTTCATATGTTTTAAGTATGTATGAATCCTGAGAAAATGAAAATGTTGAATTCATATAGTATAGATGTATGCCTACGCTAGAAGAAAGTATTAACCATTATCTCTGCGGAGAATTACTTTTTCACTCACGGAACTATTAGTTTCTAAGAGAAGTCGAATTTTTGCATCTCGGATTACAAAGATAATGATGTTCTAATGTTTAGAAAAAGTAGTCCTCCTATATGTATGCTCCCCGTGTTGTCTAGATGTGTACCCATAACCATGTTTACGGTCATATAAAGATGTACTAAAATCATAAAAAAAAAAATCTTGCAATAATCTCAAGAATTTTCTAATAATATGTTGTAGTAACTGGCTGAATAAGATTAGCATCCAAAAAGTACATTTGCAATTTTAGTTCCAAACAAATATAAAAGTGGTCGACTTGGAATTGTGTGTTGGATATGCTGATTTTGACAATCAATCAAACGCAAATATAAATAAAAAGGCAGCCAACTTGCTGTAAGAGTAATAATTAGCAACGCATATGATAGTAATAATATAGGTTAATATCACGAAAAACTCCAAATTAATATAATTATGATAAATTTCAATCATAAAAAATTTTAAACTAGTACAACTGTGAAAAATTTACCATCCTTTAGTTCTGTTAAATTTGGCAATTGATGGGTGTATTAGTTTGGGGTTTTACCCTCCATTTGTTATAGGTGTACCGGTTTGTGGTTTTTCATGATATTAATCTAATTTAACAGAAACTAATGGAAGGTAAATTTATCATAAGTGTATTAATTTTGAGTTTTTGGTGATTAAAAAATTAATTTGGAGTAAATTTAATCCAAATAATTTTCATCATAAAATATGTCTTACATAGAAATCGGCCATTAACTGACATGTTTTTTCATGTGCTAACAAATGAATATAGCTGTTGGACTGGGTCCCCTATAGTGTGTATTTTTATCCTCAAATTGTTGACGAAAGTGCTGATAACATGGCCTTAAGTTAACTATTGGATCATAATATTTTTTACAATGTTCAATCAAGTTTTGCTATTGCTCTTGATTTTAGCTCTCTAAAGAGGTGCAACTTTCTGTGCTCCTTTAGCTTGAAACAAAGATATATAATCAGTGCCAGTCCTTGTCCAACCATCAGATGCAATTGACAGAAGCAGCGCTGGATTCCAAATCGTGGGCCTAAAAGACATCCATTATCCCCCTCTCTTTACTAAACTTGACAGGACCTTGACATGAAAAGCAAAGCAACGACTTGCGAGGCCTACTCTTATCTATATGATTCGAGCTTCAATAATTGGTAAATCCAAATTTTGAGGTTCGCTTTTATTAGGAGCCTGATTCACGATGTCATGTTGCGATCGGTCGTAGGAATTTCCAAACTGAGCTTAAAATGATTAAAATCGTGAACAGAGACCTTTTTCTTTTCAATCCTCTACCCATGAAATAAATCGGTTTCAATAAATTGACCATATATACAACCTTGATATCGTATTTAGATCTTTGTGTACAAACTATTATTTTGATTCACGATAGATAGAATTAAAAGACAAAGATAGATCAGTTGATAAACGCTAATGATTCAATTTGCTCGGTGTCAATGCACTAATCCTAACCCCAATAACTATATGGGAGATCTAAAGTAGCAATTATATGGACAAGAGACTTTCTACAAGCTGTCTCTGTCTATTCAAATATCAACCGCTTTCGAATGAAGTTCCATGAAAAAGCTGTCTTGTTATGGTGTGGCCCTCGAAGGGGGACAACATAGCATGTCTTTTTACCAAAGTAGCTTTTTGAAAATCCTACCAACGTGTTGATTGACGTAAGAGCACAAAATTTGCATGATGGACCTATGTTTTTTTGAATCATTCTGTGATCTTATTTTGTAACTTCAAGCTTTCTATTCAACGCGATCTCTCGCAAACTTATGTTATTTTCAAATTATGAGTCATGTGGACTGTGAAATTCTGAACAACTACAAAAAATTGATTCATTTGAAGTGTTTGATATTTTTGATATCTAACACTTCTTGCAGGGACAATTTTTTTAAATGAATGCTCAAAACTATGCTTCTCTTGCTTTTGATAAGTATGATAAATTGTCTATTCGAAGTTAGAAACTTTTTCGTACTTAAAGTCAATACGTTCAAAATGCTCAGAGATTTTGCATGATAAATTTACCCGTAATTCACTAATTCCACCAAATAATGGTCAAGATAAACTAATTTGATGAATGATGTGGTATTACTTTGAGAATGTTAAATGAGACGTGACAAGATGACAACAGGCAAACCCTATCCTATATATAGCTTCCTGTTTATACATTATGGGATGAGTATAAAAATTTCATCTCCTCAAGGTAAAGAGTTTTCTTGCGAAAGGTACGCGGACCAAAATGATGAGAAGCATTTCCCTTCTTTTCCTAAATAGAGTAGTTAGACCATTGTTTAACCATCTTTGAGCTTGAATACTAGAAGAATTTTTCTCAAATTAACCCTATCAAGAACCACCCCACACCGGGATAGAATAGAGGTAAAAGTGTTACTACAAGGTGAACAAAATGGAATGAACTTTCTTGCCCTCATTTGGATCAATTTTTGAGTATCTTTATTGCAGATGAATTTCGATGAAAATTTAAGTGTCCTAAGGAATTTAAGAGCATTTGTTTCTCTATCACACACACTTATATCCCTTGCATAGTTGCATAGTTCAATTGAGCCTACAAATTCATTTCTAAGAACCACTTGATGATCATTCCATGGGGGGCAAGGTGGATGACTTGTCACCATGGAACGGCATGACCAGAGTGTCGCATGAAGATAAAGATCCCAAGAGTCCCAATCATTCTCTATTATTATTATTATTATTATTATTATTACAAGGTGGATGACTTGTCACCATGGAAATCATTCTCATGAAGATAAAGATCCCAAGAGTCCCAATCATTCTCTATTATTATTATTATTATTATTATTATTATTATTATTATTATTATTATTATTATTATTATAGGATCCAAAGTAGGATCTCTCTTAACCTTTAACCACCTAATTTATGGGGAAATGATTAATGTTATTCCAATCTATCAATGGGATAACTGTGTTCTCTAGGGAAAACTTCCTGCAAAACGTGATTCTTTACTTTTGACCAACAAAAATAAACATGATTCTTTACCAGAATTTGTTTTTCATGCACATAGGACCACCGGATTAGATCTGTCATAGCCATTGATCTTGCACACCGCACAAATGAGTCCCACATGATCAATGGCTGTAATTGCATTGGATCGATGGATCGAGTCTAGACAAGAGATTCTTTATTTACTGTAATCTACTTTCAATGGTCATAGTTTGTTGTAGTTGGAAAATTGCTTCTATTTAAAAGTCCAAAGGCAATGAACTTAGGAGTCATGTCTTTTTGTATGTAATATTTCAGTATTTAGCGATTAATATGGTTAGGACTGCCTATAAGATGGATTCCTCTCCTTTCTAGAATTTTCTAGTTAATATCATGGATCTGTCACATACTAATATGATGCAATAAGCCAATCACAATGTCCATGTGATACGAATTCTAGTTAACCTTGCGTTTGAGTTTTGAAAATTAACACCACATTGTTATGAAAAAGGATTTGATTTGTAAATAATTAATTATCCATCTCTAAATTATTAGTGGTACTCTGTGCAATAAGGAAGATCACTTATAGGAGGCGGGGAATAGAATAACAATTGAATTTTAAATTTGAATAAAATCATCCTATTTTAAAAAGTAATTTTGCTATCACGACCCCAAAAATCTTGACATGTAGTCCAAAATAAGTTATTAGCATTTTTTTATAGTATAAAGTATCCAGACCGTTTGACTTAAATAAATGTCATGAACACATACAATTCGTTTGTTCACAGGCATTTTGTAAAGCTCTTCCATAGTGTGGTTAGCGAGACTTATTCTAAATGTGAGACATGATGATGGAATTTATCGTAGACAAATTTATTGGATCAAACAAATTGGATAGTTCGAGATCGTAAGACAAAAATGATTTGACCGGAAGTTATCACCAAATGGTTTTGATCAAAGAGGCCTTTGGAACCATCATGTCATATATTAGATGCAAAGACCAGTACGCCCCTCTCTTAACCAAACTAAAGTAAAATGTGTTACGCTACAAAAATTAAATATAGAAAAGCACCTTGAATTAATCGATGGGGAGACCTTTACCTTTTTGTGCTGGCTTCGGACCCAGTTGGCCCGGCCCTGGACCCAAGAAAAAAAAAAATAATATCATGCTTCGCACGTGAACGAGCCCAGTCGATCTCCTACGTTGATTTATGCGAGACCATACAAGACCGACCTCATCTAACGGTTGAAATTTATCGGGATCTTGTGCACCCTGTTCACACAAGTGCGGCTTGGGATCCGCACCAAAGCCACCGGGCCCAACGCCTGGTGACCAACAGGGGAGACTTGGTGCATGAAGACTTCCAAGTCGTCTCGAAGTCTTTCGGAGAACAGAGACGACAAGCCACAGTCAAAAAGCATACGGACGAGACATTTCCCAATGACGAAATGTGTATTGCGCGAATTGAGGACGTCACCCGGGAGATTTCACAATGACGAAATGTGTCATCACGCGAGACGGCCGTCGCTCGGTCCATTGTCTATGGCCATGGAGGAGCGCAGTAGGAGTACAGGGGTTTTGCCATTTTGTTCGAATTTTGTGCTGGGTAAGCTGATGATGACTATCAATCAAGGGCAAATTAAAAAAAAAAAAAAAAGCAGTCGATATGCTGTAAGAGTTATAATTGGCAACACATATGACAATGGTAATTTTCATCATAAAATATGCTCGATTTACATAGAAATCGGCTATTAAAAGTGCGGATGATAACCATTTTGTTCCTTTGTTTTTTATTTTTTTGTTTACTAGAACAAGCTTGGAACAGAATTCATTTGGTATTGCAATTTCATTTTTCTATTTTCGGAACAAATTTTTAGCTCAAAAATAAGTTTGGAATAGAAATGAGAAGTAGAAATATTTTATTTTTCTATTTTTGAAACGAAAAACAGAAATAAAATTTTTTTTTTCATTGTTAGTCCTTTGCCGCCTTTGCTAGTTGCCGACCTCCACCTCGTTGGCCACCGCCTCCCGCCGCTAAGCCGCCCTCCGCCCGCTCACCATCCGAGAAATTTTAAGGCCTATCAAACAAATCTTTTGTGTCGTTATTAAACGCGTTTTTTTGCTCAAAAACTCATTCAAGAAATAAAAATAGAAAAACTATTTCTAGCTAGAAATTGCTCCCGGGAACAAGATGGTTATCATTCACGCCTTATAGTATTAGCCGTTGCCTGCCACATATCATGAGTCCGCATTGCCACAGCCATTGTACCCGGAGTTCATCATCGAATGTATAAGATTTACAAGCCGACATACATGACTGAGTTACGATCCATTATTGATAGTTCAAAGTTTCTGTGCCTGCTACTAATTGAAAAGGTTGTACTATGATTATTCATGTAAACAGAGGCTATTCGGTGCCACTACAGAGAGTATACAATTAATATAAACATCATCATCTGGGCGTTTTGCTGATTTTGATTCGGAGCTGTTCGAGAAAACTTATCCTGAACATAACGTACATCCCATCTATCGTCAAAGTCATAATAGTTTGCATCATCCGAAGGAGCAGAATATAGTGCGAATTACAATTAAGAACGTGATGTTCATCAATTCTCCTAATAGCTAGCTAGCTAGATACAATGGCTAAAGTCCAGAAACTCATCAGGCCAATCAGCTGGAACTCCTTCCGGGTGTGATTCAACGAGATCGTTCCTTGCATGAAGAGCTCGAGCGGGTTGCTTGACGACTGTATGAAAGAGGTACTGGACAGACGGATCTATTTCCGTATTCATTGACTGATGCGCCCATTTACAGTCAACCCCTTGTGCGGCCGTGCTGGTCGTGGGAAGCCCCTCGGCAATTGGGCGGCCAAAAGCCCGGCGAGCTGCGTTCCAGGTATCTCCTTGCATGTTCGCTGCCGCTGTAGGAAGCAAATTGGTGTTTCCGTTGCTGCGAAAAGCCTGGGAATCAGCGACGTAGAAGATGTTGTCTTGCACAACCACCGCCACCGTCGTAGGATTGAGGCACGCAGTGCCGCCAAAGGCCAGGGAACCGAAACCACAAGTATCTTGTTGCACTGCCGCAGTGGTCGTAGGAAGCGAATTGACATAATTTGCATCGCAGCAGATATATTGTGGAATGGTCCACGTCACAATCGGAGTCATGGTCGGAGGTGGATCGGGAACAGCGTCTTCGTTGAACGCTCGGGAAGCGGCTGGTTGAGCTTGAGCGGCGGCTGGAGTTGAGAGTGGCAATGCCGTGGAAGGATCGTCGATGGCGTTTGCGTGATCGTAGCAGAGTGGGCATGCCGCCTTCTTTGCTCGTCGATTCTCTTCCTCAAGTGGCCCACGGCCCTGCAGATTACGGCACCCCTTTTGTTTAGTTTCTCGGCGTATTTGTTTCTGATCACGCATAGGACACACTCTGTTTCCTGCATAATATTTAAACAAAATAAGTATTTCTCTCTAAAAGAGATTATAATCAACAAAAAATGCGTGTAAGAACGGTATGATACCAAGTTACAATAATAATGATTGTTCGTGGCTTTTTACAATTAAATGATTAATCAAAAAAATTCCTTTTATATCCTAATCGCTTTGTGGACGGATCATAAACCCAATTATATTATCGATCAAACCCTAACTAATGCATCAAAGTTGGATCAACATAGTTAGAATTCATAAAAAGCACCAAATTAGATATATTATTAGGACACTTAACTTGTGATACCTATTTGGTGTTTATGAGTCAGGCGGGCCATGTCAATTTAAAATTATTGTATTAAGTAAATCGATCTAAATATGATCCATTAAATAATTGTGTCAGAAAATTCAATCCGAGCATGATCTATTTATTGAATAGGTATAAGAACATGCGATATAACTCTATTTTTTTTTTTTTGAAATATAACTCATTAAATGGGTCAAATAAGGTAAACAAAATTCAAATGTGGCGAAAAAAAAAACCTCAATGAGACGTTTGAAATGAAATTTTTATGACTCATTTCACGAGATTGATGTACTTGATAAGTTAATAGTATTCTAAACACATTCAAATAATTTTTTAGACAAAATCAATTAATTAACGAATTTTATACTTGCTTAATTCAGAGAATACAATTTTAAGAAGAAATTTATATGTAATGTCTCTATTCACTTATATTACCGTCATTATTACTAAGAAGTATAAAAATATAGCTAATTTAATTTAAATTGGTCAATTTCCCCTTATATTATAGAAAAATTGTATTAATGAGTGTCCATTGAACACTTATTAATCATTAATTATTAATGAGAAAAATTTTTGGTTTTCGATAAAGTTAATTACAGGAGAAATTCTATTTATTTACTCTGAGCCTCAAGACACACTTGAAGAGAGCCTATTCGATATTTTTCACCACCATCTATGTATTAAAAAGAAACATAATTGTACATGGGAAGATCTTCTGAAACCTGCTATAACTGTTTTATCATCATGAGGAAAATCTCACTCCCTCTTGAATTAGTCCTCCTAATAGTTAATCAAAATAAATTATCCTTTCCCTCTCATTAAAGAAGAAAGAGAAAGAAATAAAACAACTAAAATATGTATATCAAACGTATGATAGAATAATTATGCCATAAATGTACATGCAACCCAAAACTGAGTTATGCTAAAAGCAGTACTATCTTGATCAACCAAGTCACAATGAGAATGGTAGGTTTTGTACAATTAATCTATCGATCAAAGAATTCCGTTTATAACCCTTTTTTTTTTTAATATTATTGATCATACCCTAACTTTTTTTTTTTGGTCTGTTTTACTCTAACTGTCAACTCACTCTTAGACTTTTGCCCTGCTTCTTTGTAAAGCGTGGGAGTCGAAATCTACATCTGAAATTAAACGTCTACACCCCTAACCTCTTGAGAAGGTGGGAAATCGAATTCTCCACATCTCCCTTCCTAAGCAAGAAAGGTGGCCCTTTGGGGCAAACCCCGGTGGTTGATCAAACCTCTGACGAATGCTTTAAAATTGGATCAAAATAGTTAGGATCCATAAAGAGTACCAAACTTATTAAGCGTCATTTGTTTCTAAATCAACAAAATTAAAATTGTCAAAGACCGACCCAGATCATATATCAAGTTTAAGACAGTGACAATTTATATTGATAAAAGTATGAAGAAAAATATACCAACCAAACGAGTACTTCCAATAGTTGATAACCCAAGAGAAAAGTGACACTTACATTGTGTGGATGCGTCGAGTACTCATACATGATCCAGTGCCCATTCTTGGCCTTGTCGGCTTTTGCACTCAAGCTTGCTTTCGGATTGAAAGTAAAGAGTTTCTTGTAGCCAACTAGCTTACCTCGTGAATCCCTAATATCGTGAGTCTATTCGCCCTTCCAAGTACTTAAGCTAGCAGTCCTATCCACTCTCGATTTGTTTTTCTTCTTCAACATGGTAAAATCGTAGAACTTCTCGTTCATATCCTTGCTGAAGATCTTCCAGGGATCCCTACCGCTGTACACGTCGCAATTGCGGACGATATTTGGGTTGGGAAGCCGTTCTTGACTCAACCTCCGCAACAAGTAATGAAAAAAGAGGTGTTCGTTGGTGGGTCAAAAGCAAAACCTAGGATGCCTAATCGCCATTGTAATGAACTTGAAAGCGATGACAGAATCTCTCCTTCTTCCTCTTTGGCTTTTTGTTGTTTTCGAATGAGAGGTGTTTGCTCTCGTGTGCTTTTATAAACGTGGACCGATTATTTTGTAGTGAAGGCCACGGGATTAATGTACACAGGTAGGAGATCTCACTCCCCTATTTGATGGAGTATTTATCTTGAATCTTGATAATTCTTGAATAAACTGTATTGCGTGGCATGAGATTATCGGAGGACGTAATAACTAAGACAAATCAAGCTGTTACTACTGATTTTGCAATAGGATAATCCTTGTAATTAACCATTAGATTTCATTATGTGATTTGCTTATATCCAACTGGCACACAAGTAGTTGGATTAGATTCTTGTTCACCTAACTGGTTTGGACGATCTTCTGTAATGCCCGGATGAAGAAGCGTAGAACACATTCATGAATCAATTCCATGCTTCCAGATTTTAAAAGCTTGACCAGATTTGACAACAAATCAAATTCCATTGAAAATTCCATCAATTGGTTCCATTGGTGGAGTATTTCAAGGTTATTTCAAAATTTCGTGGCCACCCGGTTAGAAAGTGCCAAGAAAAACGAGTAACCCTAATATAGATTTAGGAAAATTAGTACCGTAACTATGCGGAAATTAAAAAAATCAGTTACTTAAATAACCATAGTCGTTACTTTGCCAAGATAAAATTAGAATTTTAGAACTGGTCACGTCTCTGCTGAATTGGGCTAATATTAGATTCATAAATAGTAAACATTGTTTTGTCGAAGTTCATTTAGATATTTTGCACTAATGTCTATGCTTGAATTTTGAGCTGTCGTTCCAAATTTTGGAAACAATGGTTTGTGGAAGGTAAAAGGAGAAATATATTAGTTCATATGCACTAGAGATCATTTGTTTCTTAGGGTATATTTATTTCGCGGAAAATGAATGATTTGAAAAATATTTTCTCAAAAAAGTTCGCTTATATCATTCAAAAAAATGAATAAACCAAAAATATATTTATCTTCCACGAAAATATTTGGACATAAATTGTTGCAAATATTTTTCATTGATTAATTATTTCAAGCGATACAATCGATAATTTTTACAAAAATATTTTTCAAATTATTCATTTTTCGTGAAATAAACGAAACCTTAAAGTTAATAAGTCAAACCATGGAAGGTCGTAGGAGAAATATAACTTGACTTCGTTATTTTTAAAGCATATATAATCACACATCATTAAATAAATAGTTATAACCAATTGTGCATGCATGCACAGCTCATATAGGACTAATGCATATTCGCCACTTCATCGCCATACACATGCCACGTCATTATCATGTATACACGTATTCATGTTTTCAAAAAAAAAAAACACGCGCGCGGGGCACAAAGGATCAGGAGTTTAAAGTGATAAATGTATTCATGTTGGTACGTCCTTTTTACGTAATTATAAGGATCTCAATGTTCATTTCTACACGAGTAAATTTTAAAATTAATTTTTATGAACTTTGGAAAGGATTAGGTTTCTTATAAATTTCTCTTTTCGACAATGCTAATTTCTACACAAGTAAAATCTAAAATTAAAAAGGAACACGGCCCTTTTAATATATATGAGATGTCTACAATAAACAAAAACAAAACATGTGATATTCTTAATTACGATAAGAGCATGGCTAGCATAATGGCACCATTACAGACAAATAGTAACAGTGCCAGGAGGTTTACAAATTCTCTTTTACAAAGGATGGGCAACCGGAGCATTAGTTTCCAACTGTTGAGATACGATGGTAAATATTAAGCGCTAGTCAAATCCTTTGAATATCAAACGCTAGTTTACGAACATGTTCGATTTAATATCTCATAATTTTTAGGTCAATATAGCAAAAAAGTATTTAAATAGAGACAACGAATATTAATATTTGAGAATTGACAAATGAGAAAAGTAAATATTAGGTATGCAAAGGATATAAATTGTAGACTTTCAATTCTTTTAACGCTGATCATGTACCCAACGATTTAGCTCTTTTACTTACATATTGAAAATCTAGCTAGTCTCTCTTTACGGATAAAAAATTTACTAGTCTCTCAATAACTTTGGAAAAATTACCAAAAAAGCCCTAAACCTTTTACAATTGTGCCAATTTAGTCATAAACCTTTTTTTTTTGTCAATTCAATCCTAAACTTTTTGCAATTGTGCCAATTCAGTCCATCCGGCCACTTTTGGCGGTCATTTAACGTGGCAATTTTTAATAATTTTTCAATTTTTTTTTTTTTTTTTTATCTTTTTTTTTCACCTATCTTCTTCCCCGATAGCCTATCCAAATACCCGCGAGTCACGGGCCGTGACAGTCCACCTCGCCGGCCATGGGCAAGGCTAGCCCTCACCCGGCACTAGCGAGGGGCCGGCCTGCGTCGTCGATGGCGGTCGACCTCGCCCGGTGACTCGAGCTCGACCTCACCGCGGCAGCGAGCCCGCCCGAATCTGGCGAGACCTCGGCGTCGGGTAAGCGAGCTCGACCTCGCTCGGCCATGGCGAGGCTTGACCTCGCCCAGCGACGGCGAGGTCTTGCCAGATCTGGGCGGCCTTGCCGTCGCTGGCGAAGCCTTGCCTAGATCTAGTGGTGAACCTCGCTGTCATTAGGCGAGGTTAAGACTTGCCATGGCTAAGCTGGTCGAGCTTGTCGAGCGATGGTGAGGTCTCGCCAGACGGTGGCCTCGCCGTTGTCGGGCGAGACCTCGCCTAGATCGGCGAGGCCTTGCCATTGCTTGGGCAAGGTCGACCTTGCCCGGTGACGACGAGGTGGACATCATTGTCCTCAACCTCTCGCTGGTTGCGGATCGAGACCCGAGGAGAAGAAGATAGGGAAAAAAAAAAAAGAAAGAGAAAAAAATAATAAATTTTTTGAAAAATAATAAAAATTATTAAAATTGCCATGTCAACCGGCCGATGTCGGTTGGCATCCACGTTAGTGCCAGCCGGCCAAAATTTGTCACGCCCCAAACCCCTCATGGCGCGAGCATCCCCGCCATGGTCGATTCATGTGCGGCGTCCGGGGACGCGTCTCAACCCAAAACCCAACGCAGAGATTTAAAGCACATGCGGAAGTATTTAATACCACCCGTATATTAAAATACACCTAACCAAGGATAGCCATACAACAACTAGCACGGATAATTATACACTTGCTTTGACATCGGGAAACATATACAATATTCATATACAACCCACACTCAAAAATCAAAAGCGGGTACATGGCTCGCGATCAAGCACTATATCTAGCGGGGCTTCTCCCAAAACGTTTGATTACACCTGGCATCCTCAAGGTTGGAGGTCTGAAAAATGGGGTTTCAACAACGGTGAAAATAAATCTCGTGAGTAATTCCCTAAACCTAAATTAAGCTAACGTGCACCTCGTGGCCAGTACTAAGTAACACACCAAGCAAATCATAATTGACTTAGGCCCTCGGGCCCAAATCCAATACTCACTTCTCCCTGCGGGTTAGGCACTTACAGTTCAAGAATAAAACATAGGACCCGATTTGACACATGTACCCATCATTTGGTCACAACGCATGTCATGCTTATGCTCATGCTTATACGCATGCTCACGCCTCATCAATGCATTTTCGGACGCTTGCACTCTAGCACACCTGCCATTTATCAATTTTTCTCCGACCAGCGTTAAGCGCATCGGGTCCGACCAGCGTAAAAGCGCATCGGGTCTATCACCGAGATCGATCCGGCCTGCGTAAAAGCGCATCAAGGCGATGACACATTACCCGCGTAAACGCGCATCGGGTTGGTCATCTTCCGTTAAACCGGGCATCGTCCCCGCATAACACGCCTCGGGACGGGTTCACTACCCCGCGTAACACGCATCAGGGTTTATTGTGATCACACATTCACAAGCACCAATTTTTATCTGAACCCCGCGTAATACGCATCAGGGCATTTTAGGTGATCACAATGCACATGTCACTCGGGCACACTTGTAAATGCACATGCCGTGCCAATGCTCGTGATGCACATTCAGAGCTATAACGTTCACACTTGTGCACTCACATATTTCACAAGGAGCATTCAATTCACAACACAACATGTTCAATTCAATGAATCACGAGCTCAATTAACCAAATCCTCCAGCCCGGTCATGGTGCAAACTCGACACATAATTTACGGCGTATATATCACGCAATTGAATTAGTATGGACTTGCGCTCGAATCCCGACAAGCTACTCCAACCTTAGTCACTCTAGGCACATAGCATGGTATCACAAAAATCAATCGTAATTATGGACAATTCAGCCACGAATTGAGTTAATCCAACATTTTCGGTAATTTCACCATTGAACCCCCAAATCGACCGCGCCTTGTCCAATTAAACCCGATATGGACAGCCACCAACAGGTCGCTCTAGGCCACTAATTATCCCCAAAACGCTCCATTTGACTCCCCAAAATATCATCCTAATCTGCCACCATGAGGACCAAACTAGGCGCTCTCTATAATTCCCAATTGAACCCGAATTTAACTCGAACTCGGGCCGATTCAATTCAACGCTACCAGCCATCGCACTGCCCAATCTAAGCCTCTAAACCTCAATTAAAATTATCACACTAAGCCTCGAAGCAGCCACAAGATCAGCCATCATACGGTCCACAAATTTCATCCGCCAAGTCCATAAATTCTATCCGAATCGAAGCGCCCAAGCTCAGTCGACTCACAACACACTACGAGCCTCTAAATCTCAATTAAATCCTCACACTAAGCCTCGAAATCAGCCCACAATATCCGCCTCTAATAATTTTCTGAATTTAACCCCTAAAAACACCCTAATTAACCCCTAAAACCCGTCTAAAATGTAAATTAGCCCTAATTAGGGTTTAAGATTATACACACCGGGTGTCTAGCTTAAGCAGGCGAGAACACACAGCAGGAGGCTGGGCGTGGCAACCTTGGGAGCGATATGGCGGTGGCGCTCGTGAGAACCCAGCACGAACAAAGGCGAGGGCGGTTGGTCACAGTGGTTGGGAGGGAGAAAGAGAGGTAAATTGGCGGGTGAATGCTAAGAGAGCGGTGGTGGTGGTGGAACAACATCGGTAGCAATGGAGCTCCGGGTGAGCGGGGCGGCGGTGGCGTGAGGGAGAGAGCAACCGGGAGAGAGAGAGAGGGAGGAATGACGGCCGTGGACGGAGGGCTGCCAGCAAAACCAAGGGCTGGCGGAAGAACCAAAAAGCTCGAGGAAGGAAGAAGGGAAGAAGAAGAAGAAGAAAAAGAAGAAGAACAAAAGAAAAGAAAGAAGGGAAAGAGGAGAGAGAGTCCGGGTAGATAGGGGGCATAGGCGAGTGGATGTTGCATGGGGGAGTTTAAAGGGTCGAAGGAAAAAGAAGAGAAAGGAGAGAGAGAGAGAGAGAGAGAGAGAGAGAGAGAGAGAGGAAGAGAGAGAGGGAACGGCGGGGGTCAAGGGGGAGCGAGAGATACTGATGAGAGAGGAGAGAGAGAGAGAATAATAATAAAAAAACTTCATTCAAATATTAAATGCGATTCAAGGCCCAATCTCAAAACCGAAAACTATCTACCGATCCAAAATAAGCTTTCGTGATATAAAAAGGTACAAAGGCCAAATTAATTAAATCAAACTATAACGAGAGAGATCTACTAGTCCAAATTTACACCCGATCAAAAACTCCCATTTTTCCATTATTCCCGACAATTTCAACGTTGGCTACCATAATATTGACACCATCCAATTTATTTCATTCCGAAACTCCCGAAAATCGATCGCCAAGTTTGGGGTCTAAATAACGCCAAATTTGATCGAGTGCGATTCTAGCGAAATCTTTAATTTAAAATGATAACCGGGAGTGATCGGTTCCCGTGTGAGATTTTACTATAAGCACATCGACAAATTACGCATTTTATAAATCTCAAAAATGAGCGAAATTGAAATGTCACAAAAGTGGTCGGATGGACTGAATTGACACAATTTTTAAAGGTTTAGGACTGAATTGATAAGAAAAAAAAGATTTAGGACTGAATTGGCACAATTTGCGAAAGGTTTAGGACTTTTTTGGTAATTTTCCCAAAGTAACTTTACTCATACACGTTGGATGGTACTTTAATATCATTTTTAGTTGTTATTTATCAAAATATCTATTTTTTTTTCTTGGAACACATAGATTTTGTAATATTTACCCTAGAAAGCTATATTTAGCATTAGAATATTGTAAGTAAAGTAGTGAAAGTATGATTCTTTAAAGATGTGATAGAAAATTGAAGTAAAATTATTTTTCTGAAATGCTTGTAAGGAAAAAAGACAATGAAGAAAAATATAATGTCATAGGCCTTATGTCAGCCACCTATAAGTCTAATCAATGCACATATATTCAGATAACATATTCAAACCCTTGTACAAATATAAGTCTATAGCAAAAGGGACAATTATTAATAGACATGTTACTATAGTAATAAAGGTACGAGATGCTAGAACCTGCTAATTCCATTCCTTGATTAGAAAAGAGAGCTTGACATCCCATATTTGATAGGATGACTTGAAGGTGAAAAAGCTCGCAACTCCCACAACTCAAGGAAGAGAAGGAGACAAATAGGTTTTTTTTTTATTTTTTTTAATCTTACCTCATCAAAATGACTAAAAGACTTGCCTTCTTATAGACTTATTATATGACTCTTACTCTTAAATGACTCATAAATATATCTAGCATTCTAAGGAGATATATTCTTGGGAATTTACAAAATATTAAACAAGACATAGAAACATGAATAGTCATGATACATGTATGTGGGATATTCACAAATGGTTTAATTATTAACAAACCTCCTTAAACCAAATTCTCTTCCATCAATCGCTCCAAGCAAACTCCTAAACTTCTGAAATGCATCAATCTTCATAGGTTTAGTAAAAATATATGCTACTTGATCTCTCGTTTTCACATGTGAAACTTCAATTTCCTTCTCCTTCACTTGTTCTTGAACAAAATGATAACGAACGTCGATATGTTTGTTTCGTTCATAAAAAGTGGATTTTTCACCAAAGTAATAGTAGGAATATTATCGACAAAAATCTCTACTGCTTTCTTATGCTCCATATGAATTTCTTTGAGTAGTTTTCTCAGCCATATTACATGAGAAACGCATGAAGATGTTGCCACATATTTAGCTTCACATGTCGAAAGAGGGACATTGGATTGCTTCTTTGATGACCATGTGAAAGTAGTATAACACAAGAAAAACACAAAGCTTATAGTGCTTTTTTTATCATCAATGTCTCTACCATAATCACTGTCTGAATAGGCTCTAAACCAGAAGGATTTAGACTGATAGTAGTGTAAGCCATGAGCATCAGTCCCTTTGACGTAGCGAAGCATCCTTTTTGCAACTTTAAGATGAGATGACTTTGGTTTCTCCATATACCGACTCATAATTCCATCGATAACACGATATCTTGTCTAGTACATGCCCAATATCTCAAGCTTCCAATCAAGCTATTATGGTACATTGAATTGATATCAATGCCATCATTAAACTTCGAAAGTTTGGCTCCGCATTCCATTGCTGTATGAACTAGTGTATAGTTTTTCATATTGAATTTTTCAAGTATATTTTATGCATATCCTTTTTGGGAAATAAAAATCTCATATGCATTTTACTTCACTTCTATGCTAAGGAAATAATTTATGAAACCATTATTAGTCATTTCAAATTTTTTCACCATGGATGTCTTAAAAGCATCAATCATTACTGGATTATTTCTTATACAAACAAGGCCATCTACATATAAACAGGCCAATAAAACGTCACCTTTTTTTTGCTTCAAATAAAGTGCATGCTCATATGAACATTGAGAAAAGCCACTTGCTTGGAAATAGGCATTAATTCTAGAATTTCATGCTCTCGGTGCTTGTTTAAGCCCATACAGAGCTTTCTTAATCCTCAACACTTTGTCTTCATGATCTTTCCCAACAAACCTCATGGGTTGCTCAACATAAATCTCCTCATCAAGGATCCTGTTTAAAAATGTTTGATAAATTTGCGAACCATTTTTAGCTGCAATAGAAATGATCAATCTAATCCTTTCCATGCAGATGACAAGGGCAAAAACTTCATTATAGTCAATTCCAGCCTTTTACTTGTACCCCTTCGCTACTAATCTAGCTTTATACCATGTCACCTCTCCTTTCTCATTCTTTTTGGCCTTGTACACCCATCTGACACCGATCGCTTTCTTGCCCTTTGGAAGATTAGTAGGCTCCCATGCTTGATTCTTCTCAATAGCTTCAATTTCTTCATTCATGGCTTTCCCCCATTTTTCTTCCTTGACAGTAACATTGTAGACAAGTGGCTCATAATCTGCAAGAAGGCATACAAGGTGAAGCTCATCGGTGGCTTCATAAAGCTCACACAATCTCCTTGATTTTGAAACTAACGGTTCATCAACACCATTTGAAGAAGTTGAGGGTGATGGACTTGAAAATGATATTGGAGAATGAGGTGAAGAGTGATCCTTCAACTCCATTTGGTTGGAATCACCATGAACATTTGCTTCATCTTTTGGATTGTTTTCCCACATTCCTTCTTCATTGAACTTGACATCTCTTCTTATATGCACTTTCACAGTGTTAGGATCAAATAATTTATAGGCTTTGGATGAGGAGTCAAACCCGATAAAAATGAGCTTTCTACTCTTGTCTTCCAACTTTGATCTCCTTTGGTTCGAAACATGAGCATAGGAAATGCTTCTGAAAATTCTCAAATGCGAAATACTAGGCATTCTCAAGCTCCATGCTTCTTGTGGAGTTATGCTTTCAAGTCCATATGTGGGACATCGATTTTGTGAAAACGGGAGCTTGACCCCTATGCGGCCCAAATTTTCCAACGAGGTTAGGAAAAAGGTAAGTTTAGGTGTATTGCCTAAAATGCGAGCCTACAACCCTCAATAAGGCAAAGGCTCTCCCAAGCCCATAACTCGCACTCCATTGAATTTCATTTTGAGTTTGACTATTCTAAGGGATTCTAAGAGTCGTCACTAGCCTTTCGGGGTCAGATAGAAACTAAACAAGACACGGAATTTATCTCGTTTTCTACGTCACTAAAGATTTACTAACTTCGGGGGCTTGATTACGCTAATTGTCTAATTAGAGCCCCTTCATTACCTCTAACTAGGTTTGGTTATTTATCTAAGTGATCAAACAGTCTTCTATCGATTATGAGTCCTAAAGGTGTTTTCAAGTCGCTAAGTATTCATGCAATTTTTTTGAATTTATTCTTCTCTTGAGGTTTGTCCGAACCATTCTAAAAAGGAAATGAACAACCAATTTATTGAAAGTGCGGGAATGAAACACCTAAGTATTGAGAGCTTATGAACAAAGGTGCCAGAAATGAAAATCCGATATAAGTCGGGCAAAGAATATATATGGTCTCGTTATAAGCCTCGGGATAGCAACCTCCATGAGCTAAAAAAAAAAAATCAAGTTCAATTTGCTTTCTAAAAGGATCAACTTTTTAAGACTAAACTAAATCAAAAGTGTCCACTAGAATCCCTAAACTAATGGGATGTTTTCCAATTGAAATTAAGCTAAATTTAGTACTAAAATTTAAAAATCTAATAGGGGGGCTATTTCAAAGAATTTTCTGATTTTTTTAAATTTTTTTTTTGATTTTTTAAAATTAATTTTAAAATTTAATTATTTTTAATATTAATTATTTTTAATAATTTTTTATTTCAAAAGCGGGGAACAGGTTGGGCCTTTGCATCCTACCCGAAACATGGGCTGCCCTAGCCTTACGAATCTGGGCTCATGGACACAAATGGGCTCTAGTGTTCTGAGGACAGACGAAGCCCAATTTGTCAAAATCGGATTAAACCCAAAACTCATCTAAACCAATCCCAGCCCAAATTCACCTAGCCATTTTTTTTAATGGTCGACAAATCCACCTAGTCCAAACAAGCCCAAATTCTCTAAGGCTGAAGCTAACCTAACTTTGTTAAACCAAGTAAAGCCTATACTCGTCAAACAACCTATTCAAGCCCGAGGTTCATTAAGTCTAATTGTGCCCATTTTTATTACACCAGCACTAACCACCAGCTACAGGAACATCGCCGTCAGCCACCTTTTCACCACCGGATCACCGATTCTATTCTATTATTCACCGCCATCGGGACTGTCTTTCCTCTTTTATTCACTTCTAACATCATAACATTCACACATACACACCATAATTAAAACTATCAGGAAAAATGGACGCCATAAACAAATTATAAATGCATATAATGGTCGACATTTAGGCCATGGCTACAACATCATCAACTTCCGACAACTGCCATTGGTGACTACGGGAATATACAGGCGCGGGACGGAAATAAAAGGTGGAATTAGAGAGGCCCTTGACAAATATCCAATGCATTAGCAATCGAGTCTAGCAACCAACAAAGCAAACATTATGACGTCGTCCATCAATGATTCGTGTTCAGACCGGTTAGTAACCAGAGACAATTTCATAGGGTTTTAGTTCAAATATTCCGTTGAACATCAAGCGGGCGTTCGATTGAAAGATAAGATGACATGTCGATGAACTCATATTTGATGCTAATCTTATTCTACATCAACCAGAGGATGGAAGTTGATTAAAAAGCTCAAACAGATCCAACATATGCTTCAAAAAATGAATAGGCCCTCCGTCAAATTTCCAATACGATTAGAACAACACTAACTAGGCATTAATCAAACAAGCAAACATGGATTGAGGAGAAGGTATTCACCGTTTTAGAACTCAAACTCGCGGTTAGTAAAAAAGAATCACCAGGGTTTTAGTTCAAATATTCAATAGAACAATCCAGTTGAAACCAACACCCATATGATAAAATGACATGTCGAGCCTTGGCTCATATTTCTATCAAAACTTATTCTACATCAACAGCCCAAACAAATGCATTATATGATACAGGTGGACTACATAAATTGAGGATGAGTGCTTAACCACAACAACCTCTACCGGGCTCAAAGACGGCGAATATAGGGCGAGTTTGAGATGAGTCGAACTAAGGCCGGCCGCCTCTCATTGTCTCCAACCTGGGATCCTCGGAAGAAAAAAAAAATTGAACCAAACAACGAAGAGCACTCACCCTTGAAAAACCCGGGAAATCGAATCAAGGACGAGTGAGGAAACGCCGAAACCGCTGGGAATTATTAGAGGGAGAGAATGGTGGACTAAAAGGGTATGCAAAAGGAACCGTATGGACCAGACTGACTTTTTTTTTATTTCTTAAAATTCTTTACGGAAACCCTAAGTTCTCTTTTCTTTCCCTGTTTGGCTATTCCCTCTCCAGTTTCAGGCTTGTTCTTTCCCTTAGCCACTCACGCTCGCTCTTTCCCGAGGATTTCAGCTCGAAACATGGCAAGGTGGTCGGCCGTAGTTCAATTCATCTCGAACTCGCCCCACTGTCGTCAAACCGAGTAAGGTCCCCTGCGATTAAATGCTCGTCACTGCGAACCCCTTTTGCTCCATCTTGTTCTGTTGAAAGGATGAGCCGAGCTTGGTTTCTGTGGTTTTCGCGTGTTTGTGTTAAATTGAGTTGATTTCTTTGATGTTGAGCATTTCTTGATGGTCGTTTGGGTCTAAGTTTGGGTTCGAGCTCTAAAAAATGGTCGACAGCTTCTCCTCACTCCGTGCTCACCGCATGCTCGATGAAATACTTGAACCAAACTCTTGCAAACTTGTCTCTGTGCTATATATCCGAACTAGCTGCTATGTATTTGTAATGATGCTTAAACGAAGCTCTGTTCTTGTTTAAGGAAAATCTTTTAAATCAAAACGCTTGGATGTTCATCTCACACTCGTCTTCGGTTCATCTATTTCGCATTCACTTTCATGTTATTCGAGTTTACGGCTGTATGTCCCGGCCTTGCCCTGTTTCTGTATTCTCGTGTCCTGGTGTTGTTTGATAGTGGCTGGCAGTGGCCATTAACGTGGCAATGGCAGTCCGGTGGTGTTTTAAACTTGAAATTTGCTATAATTATTGTGAATTCACCGGTTTCATTGGACCGCCTGGGAATCGGACTGGACTGGACCAAGCCTAGAACTAAGCGGTTCGGTTCAGAAATCGGGAGCTAGTCCTCTTGGTTCGGTTAGGTTTTAGGGTGGGAACCGAACCCCCTAGGAACCGATCACCTCTAGTGCTGCCGACGTTGAAGGAGGAGGAGGAGTGGCTGGACTGGACGCGGAGGGCAAGGAGCCTGAGGAAGGGAAGGAAGCGTTGAAATAGTTAAAAAAAAAAAGATCTCTACTTTTTCTCTGGCCGAGAGAGAAGAAACGAGGTCTCCTGTTCTGCCTTTTTTTTTTTTTTTTGCTACCTATTTTTGTCCAAACCTTTCCTTTTCTCTTTTCAAAAGAAGAAGACGGTCCTTTTTGTCTTTTTTGCTGCCAGCTCCACACTCTCCCCAAAAGGGAAAACCTAGGTTTTTTTTAGGATTTTTGTGATGTGGGAGAAAATATTGCATGAGTGGAATACTCCACGTCAGCAATACACAACACCATTGGGTGCGTGACACGTGGTAAGTGGGCCCACAAATCAAATTTATTAAAAAACCAGAGGAGAGAGCAGCGGGAGAGAAAAATTTTGAACAAAAAGACGACCGAGGTCCGCGGGCTGCCCACGGCGGCGTCCTCGCCTCCCGGAGCGAGGTCCACCTCCTCGCGTCGGCGCCGACCCGCCTTAACGGCGGCGTCGCGGCGCCCGCGGCGGCGTCCGTCGCCTCCCACGATCGAGGTCCGCCTCCTGCGTGCCGACGCCGACCCGCCTCGGCGGCGGCGTCCGTCGGCTGCTTACGGCGGCGTCCGTCGCCTCCAGCGACGAGTCCGCCTCCACCGCGCGCCCGGCGCCGACCACGCCTCGGACGGCGGCGTCCGGATGTCGCAACTCTCTCTCTTACGCTTCTTTTGAAATGATGATTGCCCCCTCACCCATACCGGCTCCACCATTACTTCACCCTTTATTATATTTGCTACATCCCTCTCTTGTTTAGTTGAATGAGACCGGCGTGTATATGCACAACTCTATGCGTTCACCAGGGTTTCACGCTCATTGTCCCGCTTGCTCGCAGTTTCGACAACGATCCGGAAGGAAGATGGGCGAGTCGTCTTGGCCTTCCGATGTGCGGTAATCCCTCTGCGATTCGTGAAAGCGGTTAATGGGCATTGTCGAAAATTTGTTCTCTTCTTCAATCAAAGCCGGCCCACGTTTCTTGCTGTGATGTTCTTTCAGCAATGCTCACATTTTCTGCTGCAATGGTCTCTTTTCTTCCTCTTCTTGAAGTAGAAGATGGGTTGTGCGCATTAGGCGTCTCCACCTCGTTTTTTTTCTTTTTTGAATCTCCTCTGCAGTTCGTGAACGCCGATGAATCGACCCGCATTGTCGGAAATTGTTCTTTGGTTAAATCCAATCCACATTTTTTTTTTGCTCGATGTTCTCTCGCCAATGCCATTTGAAGCTTGAGAATCAAAGGATGATGCCTGGTCTCTTTTGTTCCTTTCCTTGAACTAGAAGATAATCTGTGCGTGTTGGGCGTCCTTCTCTGGTAATTTTATCTGATATTTTGTTGCTTTTGAGATGATTGATCGTGATGTGGGATGATCTAGCGGGGTAGTATCGTTGTTGCCTACTCATTGCCTTGAAAAGAGCGATGAAAGAGTCAAATGCCGGTGGGGTTTGCTTGACTTCTTTGGTGCATCGGTGGGAAATTCGTGGATCTTCTCTGTGTTCAGTTGAACATCATCTCTCTATTTGACCATCTTGAGAAGAGTGTAGTCAGTCTTGCGAATGTCAAAATTCTTGGGGGATTGTGCTCCATGTAATCTTATCTCATTGCAGTTGAACTATATTCGCAATGTTGTTTCTCGAATGGCTGGCCAAAGAACGGATGAAGTTCAGGTTGTAGGATCTCCTTATAGAATTTGCCCCCTGGGAGCTCATATAGATCACCAGGTCAGTTTTGTCTTATTTCTGCCATATTGTTGTCGAGGTAGTGTTTGTACAAGACCTTCCATTTGGGTATTGGTTTTCGATTTGCATCAACAGATATACAACGTAGTCAAAATTTCCTCTCCTATTTTTTGGGCAACATCTGTATTTTCTATCTATTGTGAATATGAACAAGCCTGTTGCCTCTTATGTTCAATAAAATTTGGCGATGCAATATACTTATTGTACTGATAAGGGTATACTTTAACATTGTCGATTGATGAAGAATGCAATCCTACTAACATTACCTTTAACTAGTCCATTGCTGAATGATAGAGAGAGATGGACATTAATTGGGAGTATTGTTTACAAAATTAATATTCGTTACATTTCCCTTTCTCTTTCTTGGTTGTGCTGGCATGTCGGTTTTTCGAGAGGGTGAGGTGCCATTGTGGGAAATGGCCCTTTGTTCACTTTGTTAAAGAGAATGGTATCACTAACAGTTTTCTTTCTGTGAAGATACTCATCAGCTTACTGTAAATGTTGTATGGCCCAATAAAATTGCTTTCGATTCGCAATTTTTGTTGCATTCTTGGTAGATAAAGCCCACTATGTTTTGGCCTTCATAACATATTTGCTCTAGAAAGGCATTGTGGGAATAATCACATGTTCTATCGCTTTTGTTTTGCATCCTTAGATTTCCTTCGCTTTGTCTGGAGGCCTTCTTCCTATTCTAATATGGTTTACAAATGTCACGACTTCTTTTGAATTTTTGTTGTAACCTTCCTTATATGGTGTCTAAATATTTTATCACATAGGTTATCCATGAGAATCAGGCGGTTGTTGTTGTGGGAGAGACTGGTTCAGGAAAAACAACTCAACTAACACAGGTGTTCTTCATGATCAATGTCATTAATTTTTCTGAAAATCTGTTGTTAGTTATCTATGGGCAAAGAGAATAAATTATGACCTTATTCTTTTTATATACTACTCATGACAGTATCTGCATGAAGATGGCTACACTGTGAATGGCATAGTTGGTTGTACCCAACCAAGGTGTGTTGCCGATGAGTGTCGAAAAAGACGATGAGTGAAGAGATGGAAACTAACTTAGGTGAAAAAGTGGGGTATGCCATTCGTTTTGAGGATGTGACTGGGCCAAACACAGTAATTAAGGTGAGACTGTTTTCGATTGTCAAGAACAAATTCTTTAGGATACTATTTTCTTAATGCCGACTTTTCTGAAGTAGTGTTGTTACTTTTTAGTCCGGGACATATCTCAAATTTTGTTGGTTCCACGATAAATTATAATCTATGCCTTTTCATTTTGGTTTTATGCTCCATCATGTATAATTGTTTTTGGTGGTCAAAGTATCATGTTGCAAGACATGACAAATGGAGTGCTTTTCCGTGAAACACTTGAAAGATTCTGATCTTGAAAAGTACCAAGTATGACAATGTCTTCTCTACTCGATCTATTGCTTCTTGTTAAACTGGGTTGGAGTGGATTTGTATATGCATGGAGAATAACCTACATGGACTTAGGTTCTTCAAGCGAGCCTTTGTTGTTTTTACTTGCTTGAGGGTTATCGTGATGGATGAAGCACATGAAAGATCTTTGAACAACGATGTTCTCCTTGGGATATTGAAAAAGGTGGTAGCTCGACATCACGATTTTAAGCTCATTGTAACATCTGCTACTCTGAATGCACAAAAATTTTCGAACTTCTTTGGCAAGTAATAATCACATTTGTCAGAAGCTTATGCAATGCGAATGTTGATGCAGGACTAAATTAATTTAAATTGTTTACAACATACCTATTTTTCACATACCTGGAAGGACATTTCCTGTTAACATCTTCTGGGGTAAAACCCCATATGAAGATTATGTCGAAGCTGCAGGGAGCAGGCTATGGCTGTCCATATTAACAGTCCTCCGGGCGATATTCTCATTTTCATGACTGGCCAAGATGAAATTAAAGCACCGTGCTATGCTCTAGCGGAGCGCATGGAGCAGCTTTTATATTCCATGAGGCAAGGTATTGACAAGATGTTGTGAATCCCATTAACTTCAAGTTGGCCCAACACAGATGTCGTTAGGAAGGCCATCTGTTTTGCATACTTCCACAATGCAACGAGACTGAAGGGCGTCGGTGAATACGTGAATTGTCGGATCGGGATACCCTGCCATTTGCACTCGAGCAGCACTCTCTATGGCATGGGACACACACTCGAGTACGTGGTCTACCACGAGCTGATTCTGATAGCGAAAGAGTACATGCAATATGCCACTGCTGTGGAGCCGCAGTGGTTGGCCGAACTAGGTCCCATGTTTTTCTCCATTAAGGACTTCGATAAGTCTCTTCTGGAGCACAAGAAGCAAGAGGAAGAGATGACAGCCATGGAGGAAGAAATGGAGAACTTGAGGAGATCGCAGGTGAATGTGGAGATAGAGATTAAGCACAAGAGAGGGAGAAGAGGGTGAAGCAACAATAGCGATGTGCCTTATTCTATCACAAAGGCTCCGCTCGCAATACGTGAAGATGACACGAGAAATGTTGAGTATTTACTTGAGCATTCGAAGGATAAATTCAAGAACACTGATGTAAATGAATTGAGGCATAATGTGTACCATTTAAATGTCTTGCTACTTTTTATTTATCTATTATTTGTTATTTTATTTGGATTACTTGTCCAGATAAAATAGATGGTTCAAACATTGTGCTGTGTTGGCTCTAATGGACACAATCGCGTTATCTTTTTGTGAACTTTCTTCTTCTCTACACGGTGATTGGAAGCGCAAGCGCCCTCCACAGGATCGTTGGATATGTAATTGCCTGGGACGTGAGTTGCCATTGCGGTGTTAAGGATTGATAAATAATTAGAACAGCTATTAATTTTAGTAACTTTTTCCAAAACCTGTTTGAGCGCAAAGTTACTCACTGAATAAGAAAATTGCTCAAGAACTTGAATAAACCACCCTTAGGGACATATTGTCCAAATGAACCTTTGTCAAAGATTATAGACCCTACCTTCGATTGTTACCCAAAAACTTGTCATGACCTACAGTGGTTTCAAAGCTGTAGAAAAATCTAGTCTGAACGGAGATATGAGACATTGGAAGCAAAGAGTGAGAGAGAGAGAGGAAAACATAAGCATGAAACACATTGCACCCGAAACTAGAAAATTACACAAAGTGATGGAAGAGAGAGCATAGTGAATGGTCAAAAAGCACATCAAGTCCCTAGAAAGTTGAGAATCTAACGGTCCCAGAATCACAAGATATATTTCATTTTGCTCATTCACTTTTGACATCCTGCAAGCTCCATTGATTACATATTGGAGAATTATAAAGTATTCCAAGAACCAATCTATTACAACCAAACTAAATGAAAAAAAGGATGAACAAAAAAGACGATGCATTTCGTCAGAGTTCATAAGGTAGCGAGAGCAGGTTGTGGTAGCGTTTGCTGCAAAGATAACGACATGTTCATAGGATTAGCTTGAATCAACTGGCAAAGTAAATAAAAGATTAAGAAAAGTCAACTATTTAATTTATCTATATTAGGAGAGAAAATATTAGGTTCAAGTACAAAGATACGCAAGTTCTCTTTACCCTTGACGATCTTGGTGATGGCTGCCCCATCATTCCTTCAGAGTTTACAATGTTTAGAGAACCACCAAGAGTAGGCTATAGCTATGCATTTCTCTGCTGCAAAAGTTGTAATTGCTGCATCTGAACCTGTTGTTGCTCCCTACCCTTTGATTGCTATACATGAATTTCACAAACTGAACAGTCATGTACTCAAAATTTCTGCATGTTGAGGGAATACCGTCTCATGGAAGAGCGAAAAATGGTGCAGGATTTGAGGACCAAAGAAAAACCTCAATGTAAGCTGCAGCAGCATCAGAATGCTTCACATTTGTCCTTGCAATGAAAATGTCCTAGAAGACAGACCACCACTCAAAGAGAAATAATCCTCCGGGTGCATCAATAGCTACACTAAATAAAAGCTAAGTAATTAGCACAAAGTAGACCATGATTTTGAGAGATCATATATCACAATCTTCACAAACTAAAAGCTTTCTCACCATCTCCAAGCTCAACCTCAAATCCACCTATTTTGTAATTTGTAAATCGAAGCTCAACCTCAAATTGCAGGTAAACAAACACCCACCAAGCAATACACTTCAACTCTACCTCAGGCAAAGGAACCCAACAAGAGCACAACCCAGAAAAACCATTCTTCTTGAGTTCTTAGGCAAACACAGAATAGAACAACCTCAACACACTTGCACCTCTAAACATAATGTAGCTCTTCTGTACTAGACACCAAACAAAAAAAACTTCATCTACATATAGGGATAGAAAGAGCCCCAGAACCACAGTCAATATATAACTAGGTGCATGAGAATTCATCTACAAATTCAGAGACTAGCATGTTAATCAAGGAACCAAACAAGATGATCATCCTTTTTGCAGTTTCTTACAACCAACATGCAAAACCAAAAGGTAAAATAAAATTGAAGTCTTCAGAGGTGTTTCAGAGGACTTTTCAACCCTCGCTTCTAGCTTTTAAGAGGTGCTATATTTCCAAAAACTATAGTAGTTAAAACAGATATAAGCTGATTTTCAATATCTGTCTATATGCACTTAATAGCTTCTTATCCTTCATTCTAAAAAAAAACAAAATTGATTGCTTGGCATTGTGCAGAACTAATTGCACAATGCCAAATCCTTGCACATAGCATTTTCTAAAAGTACAACACACTAAAAGATCACTCAATCACTTATGTGGCCGCCACTACAACCGTGCACAGGACAACAAAGCTCTAAAGCTACAACACCATAAAAAAATTGACAGCCATTCCACACCCACATAGCTTCTGTCCTCTCCTTTGAAACAGAGATCCAATAGAGCATCCTCTGGGGCAATTGAACCACAACCAAACTGTGCCCTCCTTAAAATGGTGATCGAGAAAAGCCAAGAACCAAAAGAAAAATACAAAGAAGAAGAAATCCCTCCTCCAGATAATAAAATTAGAGTCAAGTTTCGATTATTTTTTTTTTACCACTCCCTCGAAATACCTTTCCAATTTCTCAGTTGAACATAAAGCACCGCAAAAGCTCAAATAGGAAACATGCACTTAAGTTGTGGGTGCATGTGCAAATAATCGAAAATATAACCTAGCTATCCCTTCAAGCACAAGCTTTCTTCATATACCCTTCAGAAGTTTAAAGTGCTTTATGAAATGAAGCCGTGCTAATCCCTAAATTTTTCTTGGTCATGATAAAGCAACTGCATTCCTAAAAAGGTGGACTTCAAACTGGAGCTAACAACTTGTTAAATTGAACTCAAATGAATCTAATGGAGAGAGACTAAAGCCGCTTCTTTACACATAAATTCTTTCTCCAAAATCAACACAAGACTTTATAGGAGTCATGCAGCATGTCCTGACCAATGCAACCGCATGAAGATAACCTTAACCGATCTCTCAAGTATTCATAGGTATAACTCAAAGGCTAAGGTCAAGGTTAATTTTTCTTCCCAAGCAGACATTCATGACTCCACATTACCAGTCCGATTTGGAAAGAGAAATAAAGGATGATCAAGAGCAGCTACATGTTTATTTAGAGCTACAAACAAGCACAGGTCTCCTTAGTTTCTTCAAGATATAGCATATTGAATCTCCAATCTATAGAGCAATTATTTTGAAAGCTTACCAATCGAGGAAGTGTTTTCAGAATATTTTTGGAAAGAACCTTGACTGCCACAAGGCCAAAAGCTTTCTCAGTAGGATGTATGCGTCACTTGCTCCCATAGATAAAATAGCATCGCTTATCTAATGAGACAGAGAAACATTAGTGAAGCACAGGAATCAAAAGTGCAAAAAATGGAAATCTTGGCTAACACAACAAAAGAGGTTTATAGTCCCTAAGAAAAAAAGAACCTTTTTATTTGATAGATTGGCTTCGAGATTTATATCCTTGAAGAAAGCAGGATCACGAGCTGATCCATATAAAGAACCATCATTTCCACGGATAAATCCTAGCGATCTTAACTGGTCCTCCAGGCATATTGTTGACGTGCCCACTTCTAAATCATCATCTACAGAAACCATAATAAGTGATAAAGTACCAGCTACCATCATAATTATGAATGCACTTGTTTTAAGCAGAATAGTTGGTCATAGACAAAGAATCTAACAATTCATCACCAAATTTCAGGGACCAAAACAGGAAGTCAAAAGAGACCCAAGCAGAGAAAGACCAAGAGAGATCAAGAGAAAGGGGGAAAAACAACAAAAGCGAAGAATGTCATGCCTTATGGATCGTGAATACACTCGCTGATAAGACCTCAGCTCTCAGATTAGGCATTTGACTCTTTCATCGCTCTTTTCAAGGCAATTAGTAGGCAATGACGATACTACCCCGCTAGATCATCCCACATCATGATCAATCATCTCAAAAGCAACAAAATATCAGACAAAATGACTAGAGAAGGACGCCCAACACGCACAGACTATCTTCTAGTTCAAGAAAAGGAAAAAAAGAGACCATGCATCATCCTTTGATTCTCAAGCTTCAAATTGCATTGGCGAGAGAACATCACAGCAAAAAATATGGACTGGATTTAACCAAAGAACAATTTCCGACAATGCGGGTCGATTCATCGACGTTCACGAACTGCAGAGGAGATTCAAAAACCAAAAAAAAAAAAAAACGAGGTGGAGACGCCTAATGTGCACAGCCCATCTTCTACTTCAAGAAGAGGAAGAAAAGAGACCATTGCAGTAGAAAATGTGGGCATTGCTGAAAGAACATCACAGCAGGAAACGTGGGCGGCTTTGATCAAGAAGAGAACAAATTTTGGACAATGCCAATTAACGGCTTTCCACGAATCGCAGAGGGATTACTGCGCATCGAAGGTTAAGACGACTCGCCCATCTTCCTTCCGGATCGGAAACCAAACGGGACAATGAGCGTGAAACCCTGCTGGGGACAATGAGCGTGAAACCTCGGCCCGAGCATAGAGAGTTGTGGCATATACACGTGCGGTCTGGGTGAGGGGGGCAACTCAACAAGAGAGGGATGTAGCGGTTGCGGGAAAAGGGTTCGAGCAATGGTGGGGCCGGTATGGGTGGGGGGGGGCAATCAGGAGGCACATTTCAAAAGAAAAAAGAGAGAGAGTGGGCGGCCGGACGTCGCTCGTCGGAGGGTCAAGGCAATCGTGGGGGCAACGGATCATCGGAGCGGGCGGACCTCGGTTGTTGTGTATTGCTGATGTGGAATATTCCACTCATGCAATATTTTCTCGTGATGTGGTGACAAGTGGCAAGCTTGCAATGGTGAGGGTTTGGACCATTGAGGAGGTGTCATGTGGCATGAGAAATTCAGCTCTAAAGAGAAATGCGTGGTTTAGGGTTGAATTGGGCTGAGCTCTATTTGGCCGGGTCATGACTCGAGTCTTTGCGATCTTTCATAATTAACAAAATTTCCTAAGATACCAGTTGGGAAAATTTAGGTGTCAACAACCCCAAAGTTCCTTGGGCAAACTTTTGCTTTTCAACATGCTTTGAATCATGTCAAGAATAGTTCTGATTTTTTGTTCAACCCACGTCATTTTGTTGAGGAGAATATGGAGCCATCAAGAAATGCTAAATACCATGATCCTCACAGAATTTATTGAATGTGGTTGAAGTGAATTCTCCTCCACGATTAGTCCTTATAGTTTTGATAAAATAGCTACTCTCATTTTCAATTAAGTTCTTGAATTGTTTGAAAGTATCAAATAATTTTGGCTTGTCTTTCAAAAAATACACCCAAGCTTTTTGAGTAAAATTATTAATAAAAGTTACAAAATATCGATGATTACTATATGACTGAGGAGTGATTGGACCATACACATCAGAATGAATCAACTCAAGTGGCTTCTTTGCTTGATAAGTTGCTTCTTTTGGAAAGCTAGCTTAGGAATGTTTGCCGAGGATACACCCTTCACATAATTGATCAAGATGATCGATATGTGGTAAGCCATAAACCATCTTCATCGGGAAAGAAAATTGAGTACACCAAAATTGAGATGGCCGAACCTCAAATGCCACAACCATGAAGGATCATCTACACATGCCTTTAGGTATCAAGTCATTTCATTTTTTATATTGAGAATAAACATCATGTTATTCGATCTCTTCACATTTGCAATCAATTTATTATTTTGATCTCTTAACACAAGGCTAAAATCTTTTATGTAGATAGTATAACCTTTCTCCAAAAGCTTTCCCAAACTCAAGATATTGCTTCACATAGTTGGTACATAATAAACATTTGTAATAAACTAATGTGTGTCATTCATCAAACGAACTAGAATTGTACCTTTGCCTTTGACAAGAATTTTGAAATTATCACCAAACGAGAATTTCCCCTTGATTGTTTCATCTAACTCGACAAACATTTCTTTTCGCTTCCAGACGTGGTTTCTTGCACTAGTGTCCAAGTACCAAGTATTATTTTGTCCACCTTCATCTTCTTTGAATGCCAACAAAAGAACATGCTTTACATCATTCACCAAATTTGCCTTTTTTGGTTGCTTCACTACTTTCTTTATACTAACAATCGGAAGCATAATGGCCAAGTTTATTGCAATGATAAGAATGAATTTTAGATTTGTTATGCCATTGGCCTCTCGAGTTCTTTCCTCTACAACACCTCGTTAATTTTGGTATCTATTGTCATTTTGAGCAATATCTCCTCTGCTTTGCCCTTGACCTCTACCTTGAAAGCGACCTCGACCTCAACCTTAACCATGATCTTGATTAGTCCCTCGAGTTTGCATGGGATCTCTACTTTGGTCCTTCTCAACTTGGATGGTCAAACTAGTTTGGAGTACATCCTTCAGCAACTAATGCTTGTTTCTTTTGAATCTTTCTTCTCGGGCTTGCAATGAATCTAGAAGCTCATTGATTATCATGACATCCAGATTTTTGGACTCTTCAATTGCAACGCAATGTGATAGTACTTCTTGTCTAGGGACGAAGAATCTTCTCAACAACTCGAGCATCTTCACCATTTCTTTTTATCTGGTTGACAATCGCCAAAACTCTTGTTAAATAATCAGCAATCGATTTAGATTCTCTCATATGAATTGCCTCAAATTCACTTCTCAAAGTTTGAAGGCGAATCTTCTAAATTTTTGTACTCCTTGGTGTGTGTTGTGAAGGATCTCCCATACCTCCTTAGAAGTAGTAGCGTTTGAAACCTCCTCGAACATAGAACCATCTAAATCTTGATAGATGATTGGTAGGACATATTGATCTTTTTCTCGAACCTTCTCCAAGGCAGTCTTATGATTTTGACTCAAGGTGGCTTTGTCCTCTGACTCATCATAGCCTGTGTTGACAAGTTCCCATACACCGTAGGCACCTAGTAGGGCTTTCATTATAACAGCCTAATTACAATAATTTTCTTTGATAAGACAAGGGTATTGAAGAGGAAGTTGAGTGTTTGTTGAGGCCATGATCACAAACAACATGCTTTGATACCAATTTGATAGGATAATTTGAAGGTGAAAATGCTCACAACTCTCACAACTCAAGAAAGAGAAGGAGACAAATAGGCTTTTATCTTTTCTTTTTATTTCACCTTATCAAAATGATTACAAGACTTGCATTTAAATAGGCTTGTTACATGACTCATACTTTTAAATGACTCATAAATATATATAGCATTCCAAGGAGATAGAATTATGAGAATTTACAAAATATTAAACTAGACATAGAAACATGAACAATCACGATACATGTATGTGGGACATTCACGAATTTGGTTTAATTACTAATAGTTGGCTCGTGTCGCAAGTAATTGAAGTCACATGGGAGTAGAGGTTTTCTTCATCCAGTTTGCATTTGATCTCTTCATAATTTTCTTCAACTGTCGAACTGTTGAGCTCATGGTTAATTCTTGTGAGTTGCTCAGCCACTTCCCTCATTGACGGCCTCTTCGCACCACTTTGGTCCAAGCACTTCTTTGCAATCTCAGCAACCATTCCTACTCTCTCCATTTCCTCTTCACTAGCGTCCTCGAAGTTTATGACATCGGAGAGTGTCTTATCCTTCATGGAAGAGATGAAATAATGGATAATATTGATCGACTCTCCAAACTTAGTAATGAAACTTGTTGGCTTCTTTTCCATGAGCAACTCCACGAGGACAACTCCAAAGCTATATACATCACTTTTAATTGTTATCATACCGGTGGTTAAATATTCTGGATCGATGTAGCCCAATGTGCCTTGTATTTGGGTGGCGCAATATTACCATGCTCTGGTGATATTAGTACTGAAGTTCCAAAATCAGACACTTTTCTTTGAGTAATTGTGATCTAGAAGTATGTTTACCGACTTGATGTCACCGTGAATGATTGGGGGTTTTTGCGTAGGAATGCATATACTCGAGTGCAAGAGCAACTTCAGTGGCTATTCGAGGCGGTTTTTCCACGATCTTAAGATGGTAGGCGATTCGATGGATGTGTTGGAAGAGGGTACCATTCGAAATGTATTCATAAACTAGTAAGGGTATTCTAGTCTCCAAACATATGCCATGGAGCTTCACCACATTTTTGTGGTTCATTTGCATCACAGTTTCAAGTTCATGCTGGAAATCCCTCTTTATTAGAGACTCGTGCACATCTTTAGGCTTCTTGACCGCGACCACGGTGTCCCCTGCTATTCTGCCTCTATAGACAGAACCAAAACCACCCCGCCAAGCTTATTGCTATCATCATAGTTGTTGGTTGCTTTTGCCAGCTCTGACTCCCTAAAGATTTGAACTCTGTGGTGTTTCAAGAGCTCTCCTCCATTTCGTCTGAAGTTTTTCTGTTTGCTTCTCCTCCTCCACGTGTCAAAGACTAAAGCACCAAAAGTTATGCCGAAGATGGACAGAGCAATCACTGCCAAGGAATATATGTTACTAGATTAATGATTCAAGCATGTAATCCTTAGATGGTCTAGATAGTTCATAAAAGAAATAAACTCCAAATTGACTACCCATTTAATCTTTTATTACATAACCAGCATCCATCAACATTTATTTAGATGATTGGTCTATCTTTCAAAATATAACTACCCAATTTAAGGGTGAAAAAAATAATTTCTCTAACAAATGGGTTACACATATTATGTATCATGTAACAATCCCCATAAAAGTCCTTATCTAATCAATTGAACTCAAAAAAAAAAAAAAAATCAATTGAAATACATATGACCAGCATCTTCTATTACTCTTCCAAATGTCTTTCCTGATTATAATGACAAAGTTTGTAATAAACAAAAAGAGAATGAGGAAGCATTTACCTTACATTGTTTTAGCTCTTTCCATTTGCAAATGGTATGAAAACTCAATGTAACTAATCATGCACGTTGTAATTATCATGATTACATTTCCCATTGTAAAAAACTCTTAACCGGTGTAGTTACTAATATAGATATCATTCAAAATTGTATTTGGGTAAATTTGCATGTGGGTGATGTGTGCATATGTATGACCTGCCAATCAAAAGCACGAATGAAGGAGTTTTCTTCTAGCTAGAGATGAAAGAAAATATAGGCATTTTCATCTACAAACGAATTATTTCTCTAAAACTAGTTTTTAAATAGGGACGGGAACGGGGCGAGGACCAGGATCACGTCCCTCGTGCCCGCCCCTTGAAATGAAAACTTGCTGGCCACCGCCCCTTGTGGGGCTCCACTATAGAATTAATTGTTTTCCTCAAAAAGAGCTAATCCCCTTCTAGATGGCCTCGTCACTTTTCTTATTTTTTTACTATTTTCATAAGAAAGAATGGCCTCATTGATTGGTTTTATAGAGCCAAACAAGCTCCAACCTTCACAAATAAGTCAACGTGGGAAAATGTGAAGATGAAATATATGGAAAACAATTGTACCGCATTGCTCACCTAAAAGGGCTATCTAAGCTTTCGTCTTCCATAAAAAAAAGACTTACAAGGAGAAGTGATTGTTCTAATGGTTTTATTGTTTTACGGTGGAATAATCCACAAAGAATGTTCGTCAAACAGACAGCAAAATCAAGAATGAATTGATAGGATATGAACCATCTGGTCGACGAGGAGGGGATGTGCAGAAGGAAATTACCTGCAACGAGTACGGCCCAATTAGAAATTTGGCAACTGACTTTACCAACGCCCCGCATTCCGAAGGAGCAATCGCATGTGTAGTTCCCGGGCTTATTCCTGCACTTTCCATGACATGGGTACACTTGTGGTTGCGTGCACTCATTGATGTCTAAATTATGCACAAGACAAATTGAACCATTATTTCGGTTAATAGCAAAAACAAATTGACAAAGTAGATGCACGGATTATGTGACGGATAATGCTATCCCATTTTGGTTTCGGCTATAATATCGTGACATGTGTCCATCCTCTTTTAAGATGCTTTTTCTTTCTCTTCATGTCAACTCCGAACTCAACAATGCATGGTGTTTTGCCATCAATGGAGATCGACATTGCCTCGAACTCAATACGAGACCTGTTGAGGGCGCATGAGCTCGGAAAGGGTCTCGCATACAAAACTCGAGGGATGGAGATTTTGCGATGTACATGAACCCCATGTTGCTGCGGCGGCGCCCGGGGGCGCGGAGGGGGGAATCAGACACTGTCATTGGGGACGACTAAACCTAGGAAGAAGGAGAATGCCATGTTTAATACGGTCACTGCTGAGATGTGGTACAAGCCAGACTCATGAAGAGAGAGAGAGAGAGAGAGAGAGAGTCGTTGCTTGTGGTGGCGGCGGCGGCGCTTGTTAGTTTGTACATGTGACACCCATATATTAACTCACTTAAGATATTATCCACTTTGACCCGCTTTTATATTGAATTTCACGGTTTTGTCTTAAACTCGAGTCGTTTCATCGTTTTGTTAGAAGTCATCATGCTTCTGCAGGCCGAAATCAAATGGCCCCTAATTAAAAGGGTAAACTAGATGGAATCAATAGATAGATACAACACTCCTATATCCGGCTCTTGAATGGCGATTAATTAGTTAGTTATCCACAAAATTCATTCAAGGGCGGTAATGGATTAGGAGACATATATGTTAATTACCTTGACACCCGTGGGTGAGATTGTATGGATTCCCGCTGTACCCAGGCTTGCATACGCAACGATAACCCGATCCATTCGCGAAGTCTTTGCAGTCCGTGTTGTCGCGACAGGCATAGTCCAACTGGTTCGACCTGGCCTTTTCGCAAGTCACGTCCCATTCGACCATCCAGTCCAGAGCAAGCTCTGTTGTGTTGTTAATATCCTCGTAGCTCGGGAGTTTCCTCTCGGAGATATTGAATGAATTACTGTCCACCACAAAGCCCAGTCCACAAGGGTTGAATTGCCTGACCGACTCATATTGTTCGAACGACTTCAACCTAATGTTGAGCGTCTTGAGCCCCTTCGGGATGGATGTTTGACAGCAACCGAGACCAGAGCAAGCGGTCTCGTTGGCGAAGTGGACGTTTTGGCTGCAGTAGGAGATGCACCCGCTCCCGAACGTCCCATCTTGGTCGGACATGAGAGCGTAGGTGTCGCGGCCAAGGACGGTGAGCTTGTTCCTGGTGTCGGAAAATCTGTATGGTGGAAACGAAGATAGATCTAAGAACACATTCCTTTCGTATCTTGTCTGGTTATCCCACTTGTAGCACTGGTATGCGTCGGGGACGCTGATGACCATGGTCGCGTCCTCGATCGAGATATTGCGTATTGGACAATTCCCCCCGTCGGCGAGAAGTAGTTGTGTATGGTTCCCTTCAGTGGTGCAATTGAGGAAAAATCTTTGGACCTTGCACACTCGAGTTTGAGCCCGAACGGATAAGGTACGTCCACGTCCCCACACTTGGTTGCGCACTCTCCGGTGACGGTGGGAGCACGGCCCAACCACCAGGCCATGGCCACCGGTAGAAGCCACTGCACTACCTTCATTTCCAAAAGAAAGATTCTCTCTCTCAATTTTTTACCCCTTTCGGACCTTTGTGCTTCTGCCCTTGTTCATAGAGTGGAGTTCAAGCGTGAGCCGTTCGCAGCAACCAATTATAGGCACATATTAAGCACGATAATAGAGGGCGGAAGGGCTAATTGTATCAGCAGAACAAATTCGAGGGACCCGATTGCAGATATGAAGAAATGCAATACAGAATAAAGAAACCAATATACAAAGGATTTTTATTCAATTGCCGGTGCAAAAGACAGTTTATGTATGAAGGGCCATGCGCCCTTAGTCGTTGTCCTAGTGAAAAGGATGGTCACAGTATACCGAAGACTACTACAATTACATGACTATGCTATTGAGGCTGCGTACCAAATTTGCTGTGTCTTGTATTTAAGAAGAAATAAGCGTAAATAGCATAAGAAATTTAATACGAATAAAGAAATCCTACTAAATTTTTTTTTAATAAGTGACAAAAGTTTCAGTTGAGCTTTCAAACAAATGAGATCCATTCTTTAAATGATTGGCTTGCTTAAGAAACTAATGACAAAATTGCCACATTATTTATTATAAAAATTTTAATATGATTTCTTAGTACATATATCATTGAAAGACAAAGTAAAATGAACTATATGGATTATCACCATTTGGGTAAGAATTACTACTTAGTAGTTTTGGACCTCTCGAGACACACTGGTGACAAGTTCAAAACTTTCTAGTTGCTTCTTGACCTCAGGAAACCATAATTCGTTTGTTGTGTATGTTAAACTTTGCGGTGTTATAGGATTATCCCGATTATAATCTCACTATGTTGTGGTAAGCTGACGATGATAAGTTTGCTTGAATTAGCAGCATTTCCAATGGAACATCATATTGTGTGGAACTCTTACGGTAATGCTTAGAGGAACGCTGGATGCTCTTTCCTCCCATTTTATTTGACAAATAAAATGGCGAAATGTGTATTACGTGAATTGAGGGGACGTCACGTGAGAGAGACAATTGAAAGCTGCCCTCACTCGGTTTGGTCGGGTGATGGCCATTGTCTATAGCTATGGAGGACCAGTGGGACTATAGCACAAATGTTTGTCAATCCTCTTAGACTAACCTACAGGAAATTATGGGATAAGAATAGCAAGAGTGCCATAACTTTAAATGCGGCATTTGAGTGTCATAACTTTTTTCGCTCACTTAAGTGCCACAAATTTGAAAAATCGATCACTAAAATACCATCTGCGATTTACTTTGCTGGAAAATCCGATGTGGACGCTGGTCGTCCTCATTGGCACCACCACCGACGCTGGCATTGACAATTTTTGCACAGATTTAAAAATTGATCTCTTAAGTACCATCGACAATTTGCCTAGCCAGAAAATCCAATCACTTAAGTGCCACATAAGTGACCGTATATATTGATGATTTGAAAGTGAGTAGTTACAATCCTCAAATTAAGAATGGATGAGCCTGGTTATGTAAAATTTTCTTTACACCTCCGGCGGTGTATAATCTAATTTTTCCTAAAAGAAATTCTGAACTAGCTTGCTAGATGATGCAGCATGTAATTGCTGGATAATTAAATGGAGGTAAACTTTGTCTCGGGTCTTGTGCTTTCGGCATTTGATCGACCACAAGAGTGTATGATGCCGCATTATTTTGTGAACTAATTTGTGATAAATATATATAGTTGATATTTTTCTCATAGTTTAAATATTTGACGGTAAGTTTAGCATGGTCTCATGTTCCGTCACTTTTTCCGTTAATTGGTTTTTTTTTTTTGGTCGCAACTGCTAATTAGCTATCTAATAGGAAAATAAGCATGCGTCGACGACATAATTGTCTGCATAGAGTAAATTTTGCAGTCGTGGTGTTATTATTAGACCCCTCGTATTTTAACAATCTAGTCGTGCACACAGGCAATGTTGCGCACGTAGGAAATTTGGATCCAACAATGAAAACCGAGAATACTGGTTCCATAGCGACTTAGGTAGATGATTTGACAAGTCATCGTTTGAACGTTTCATCAAAAGACAGACACTTCACAAGCAGGTCTTCTTCCGGTTCTGCCGTGCCGTAGAATATTCATTACGAAAAGCGACATTTTGCAGTAGAAGTGACGAAGTAGTTCTTGCCAGTTTTTGTTTGTTATGTAGACATGTGACTTGTCTGCAGAACTTCTTGTCCATTGAGGATTAGAAGGAAGGTTGACCCAAGAAAGTTTCTTAGTCTTCTCAAATATTAGCTGATATTTATAAAAAAAATTTGCGAAAACAAACACCCTTTTCACGGACATAATTAGTTAGAATTAGGAAATAATAGTATACTGATTTATTAGTACTTTCTAGAAACATCCTAATTTACCTTTCTGTTGGTCCTTCCATACTCAATGCAATAATATAATGTCAATGTTTGTTGTGACGAAGTTGTAAAATAGGCTTACGATTCTATAACATCAAATTCTTTTGACAAATTAGTGCGACAAAGCATAAAGCACTAATATAAACATCAAGGAAGTTGGTAATATGTTGATTATAGAATAATATAATATCGATATTAGATAAACTTCTCTATAAAGAAAGAGTTATGTGCATTTGGGATATGATGCAATGTTATATTAAATTTAACCAAAGGTAATTAAAATAGATATCTACTTTTTTCCTAATTTTGCAATACAATATGCTTTTTATTCTTTAAGAAAGATCAGATACCATGAAAATAGTATATATTAGAATTTTAAATCAAGTTCAATTTCAATAAATTTCAAGAAAAAATACCGCTCATTCTAACATTTGAGATGTCAGGCTTGCAGACTTGATTGTTCAATTATACACTCTTCCCATCCCTCCTCATCCAAGAGCCTAACTCCAACTACCGTGACATCCAATTACAGGCAAAATCTCTCTAAATGTGGGGACTAAAGAGCCAAATCCATAGCAACTTAGGGAGATTAAGACGGACTTGACAAGTCGTCGTAGAAGACGGACTTGACAAGTCGTCGTTTGGAAGTTTCAACAAAAGACAGAGACTTCACAAGCAGCTCTTCTTCCCGCTCTGCCGTGCCATAGAATATTCGTTACGAAAAGCGACATTTTGCAAAAGAAGTGACGAAGTAGTTCTTGCCAGTTTTTGTTCGTTATGTAGACATGAGATTTGTCCACACAACTTCTCGTCCATTGAGGATTAGAAGGGAGGTTGACCCAGGAAAGTTAGTCTTCTCAAATATCAGCTGATATTTATAAAAAAATTTGCGGAAACAAACACCCTTTTCACTGACATAATTAGTTAGAATTAGGAAATAATAGTATACTGATTTATTAGTACTTTCTAGAAACATCCTAATTTACCTTTCTGTTGGTCCTTCCATACTCAATGCAATAATATAATGTCAATGTTTGTTGTGACGAAGTTGTAAGATAGGCTTATGATTCTATAACATCAAATTCTTTTGACAAATTAGTGCGCAAAAGCATAAAGCACTAATATAAACATCAAGGAAGTCGGTAATATGTTGATTATAGAATAATATAATATCGATATTAGATAAACTTCTCTATAAAGAAAGAGATATGTGCATTTAGGATATGATGCAATGTCATATTACATTTAACCAAAGGTAATTAAAATAGATATCTACTTTTTTTTCCTAATTTTGCAATACAATATGCTTTTTATTCTTTAAGAAAGATCAGATACCATGAAAATAGTATATATTAGAATTTTAAATCAAGTTCAATTTCAATAAATTTCAAGAAAAAATACCGCTCATTCTAACATTTGAGATGTCAGGCTTGCAGACTTGATTGTTCAATTATACACTCTTCCCCATGGAATCACTCCCTCCTCATCCAAGAGCCTAACTCCAATTACCATGACATCCTGTTACAGGCAAAATCTCTCTAAATGTGGGGACTAAAGAGCCAAATCCATATTTCATATCTTATCTACACTATTATCCTTGAGAATAGTGCTAGCAAATCTTAGACGTTCTTGATTTCTCATCTTTTTTTTTCTCAATGGTTCTCATAATTTGTTCTTTTTTTATAATCTAGGGACACAACCATAATTAGCAGGCTATGGAGGAGAAGCGGCACAACAACCCACTGCCACGATCACCCGCTTAAAGTTGAGCTCCCTAAGGCAAGAATTGAATGCACAATCATTGACTTTTTAGCAGAAAGCATGGGAACGCCCTTACCATCGAGTCAATCTCAAGATAGGTTCTTGGAATTTTACAATACAAGATCCGTAAACCTTATAAGACCATTCAATATTTGACAATCGGGATCGCAAATACGGGTGATGTTGGGCGTGTAGGAATTTCAAATCCAGCAATGTCAAGTGAGAACACTAGCTCCATAGCGACCTGGGGGGAAGACTTGACAAGTCATCGTCGTTTGGATGTTTCAACAAAAAACAGCGGACTTCACAAACCCGTCTTCATCCCGCACTGTACCGGAGACAATTCGTTAAGAAAAATGACATTTCGCAGAAGAAGCGACAAAGTAGCCCTTGCCAGTTTCTGTTTGGTACGTAGACATGAGATTTGTCCATTTCCCTACCACTACTCATGGGAAGATGCAGTCCGCTAAAACTTCTTGTCCATTGAGGATTAGAAGGGAGGTCGACCCAGAAAAGTTTCTTAGTCCTATCAAATATCAGCTGATATTTTATCAAATTTTTACCCAAGGCTAGTTACAGAAACCGTGCTATGCGCAAACACCCTTTTCGCTGATATAATTAGTTAGAACTACGATAAATTAGTGCACTGATTTATAGCGCTTTCAAAAAATATTGGAGTCGATCTTTCTATCAATCTTTCTATTTTCAATACAACATAAGGTCAATGTTTTATTGTGACTAAGTTGTAAAATAGAGTAACGATTCTATAACTTTAGATTCTTTAGACAAGTTAGTGAAACAAAGCACAAAGCACTAACATAAACGTTAACGAAACTGGTAATATGGTGATCAAAGAGTTCTAGATGCGAAGTTAGGTAAACTTGTTTTTAAAGAAAGAGTTATGTACATTTAGCATACGATGCAATGTTATGTTAAATTTAACTGGAGGTTATTATAATATATCGACTTTTTTTTCTTCAATATTGCATTACTATATGATTTTTGTCCTATACGAGATATCAGATATAGCATTTAAAATCATGGTTAATTTTTAATAAACTTTCAGCAAAGTACTGCTCCTTCCAACATTTGAAATCTCTAGCTTGCTATCTCAACTATTCACGATTGTATGCTCTTCCCATCGAATCACTACCTCCTAATCCAAATGCGTAACTCCAACTACCACGGCATCTAGTTGCGGGCAAAAGCTCTCCACATGTGGGGACAAACGAGCCAAATCCATATTACATATCTAGTCTACACTAATGCACATTACTTTCAAGCTGTTGCGTGTTGATTTTTGTGGTCGTTTTACATTAGCATTGTCTACACGACTCCATAGTCAAAATCATCATTTTGTGAACTCGAATTTAATGTCAATACATGTAAGCTTTTACTAAGAGAATCATTAATCTAAGGACAACAATGTTTTGTAAGTTTATGCTACATAAATCTATTATGTATCGCCTAATTTAAAACAATTTTTTTCTTTCAATTATGTTAGTGCGAGATTTTGTAGCATTTTGTTGTTGAGCTTTTTTTAAAAAAAATTTTGGGAACGCGTTTTAATCTCTTAGACTAAATCATGTTTTTTTTTTTTTATAACCTGGGAACCCCGCATTCCGATAATAGGGAGTAAATCCAGGGGGCATGACACGTCTTAGCCACACACACACGTGCCACGGTTAAGTCACCTATGCGGGCGTCCGGGATTCAACACTCAACCTTTTGGCGAGGAAGAAAGACGAGACTCAAAGAAAGACCACCCAGACGGGTGGTAGACTAAATCATGTTGTTTTACTTGCACTTAAGAAAAAAGCCTTTTCTATTTTATTGTATTTTGAGAGAGAGGGGATACGAGGGGAGGTCCACCAGTTGTACACATATAGGCTTCACATGTTATTGAACAATCTGAGAGGGGAAAAGAGAGAATGTTAAATACAAAAAAAGCCCCTCGAAAGGTCGATAAACTAAGCGCACGTTCATTGGACCCAGGAGCTCGTCAATCTCATCAAGCGAAATTGCCGGTCCTTAAGTGGGGTTATAAAAAAGAAGAAGGATAAATGCATTAAAAGTCCTAAAACTTTTCACGAAAATGTAATCGAGTTTTAAAACTTTCAAAAAGTGTAATTTAATCCTAAAACTTGTCACGAAAATGCAATTGAGTCCTAAAACTATCAAAAAGTGCAATCAAGTCCTAAAACTTATTGGCTACATGTTTTATGACTCGATTGGACTTTCATGACAAGTTTTAGGATTTTATTTCACTTTTTATAAATTGTAGGACTTAATTACACTTTTATGAATTGTTTTTAAAATTTCCACTGCACTTATCCCGAAAAAGAAATAAGGGAAACTTTCATTCATATCGTAGATAGTAATCAAAGTCCTACCTTTAGCTTTCATACGAGCTCTACTTTGTCAAAACTTTTTAGAAGCACCAACTATATTAAGCATATTTCAGGAATGAAGATCTTAAGAATCTATAGTTGCACAAAGTTAGCGACCTTTTTCCAATAATAGGGATAATTATCCAAAAAGTTCTAAACATGTTGTATGGTGGCTTATTCAGTCCTAAACCTTTCAATTGTGCCACTTGAGTCATAAAACTTTTGATGGTTCTCTAATTTAGTTATAAACGTTTCAATTGTGCCAATGTTGTCTTAAACTTTTTTGACGGTTTGTCAATTTAGTCCTTCCGGCTAATTTTGACCGGAAATCTCTGAAGTAGACGCCTACCAGCGTTTAGCAATCTTGCATGGGGTGATCGGCGCTGATATGGATAATTTTTTCATTTTTTTAAATAAAAATTTTTGAATTTTCTTTTTTTTCTTTCCTTTTCTTTTCCTCTTGCCAATGGTCGATCTCGGCCATGCTTGGCAACCAGCCACAAGCGAGGGCCGGTGAGGGTGTCGCAGCCTGGGTGGCCCTCACTTGTGATCGATCGCCGGCCATGGCCAAGTATCGCCCATATGCAAAAGGAAATGAAGGTGGCACCTTCAAGTGTCACGAGGTGGCAACTTCTTCATATATGAAAATTTATATAATTGTCGCGCAAGAAGGTGCAATCTTAATTTTCTAAACTATTAGTGGTACTCTGTGCAATAAGGAAGATCACTTATAGGAGAAGACCCAACTTAGGTTGTGTATAGAATAACGGTCGTATTTAATTTTGATTAAGAACATCTTATTTTAAAAGGGTAATTCAGTTCCAATCGCAACCCCACAAAATCCTGACACGTGGTCCAAAACAAGTTATTAACTTTTTTTTTATAGTACAAAGTATTCAGTTTGCTCGACTTAAACAGATGTCATGATTACACGCAATTCACCTTGTTACATGCATCTAGTAAAGCTCCCCAACAGCGTGGTTGGCAAGACTTATTGAGACATTGTAACATAATTTATTGTATATAAATTAAACATTTAATCATTCGGTCAATAATTCGCGATCGTAAAATAAAATGATTTGACCGGAAGTTATCACCAAATGGTTTTGATGATGGAGGCCTTTCAAACCGTCAATGCAAAGTCCATTACGCCCCTCTTTTGATCAGAGTAAAGTAACACGTGTTGTCACACAACAAAACTTAAATATAGAAACGTACCTTGGATTAATAATATGTGGGGAGGCCTTCACCTTTTTGTGCTGGCTTCGAACCTAGTTGGCCCCAGCCCGGACCCAAGAAAAAGAGTTTAATATCATGCTTAGCACGTAAATGGGTCTAGTCAATCTCCGATGTTGATTTATGTGGGCCCCACATAAGACTGACCTCATCTAACTATTGAAATTCATCGGGATGTGGTGCACCCGATTCATGCAAGTTCGGCTTGGATCCGCACTAAAAGTTTAAAACCACAACGCCCAAAGCCTGGTGACCAATGAGGGAGGCTTGGTGGCGGTCGGCGACACAAGACTCGCAACGCTCTCACGGTGCATGAAGACTTGAAGTCGTCTCGAAGCCTTTCAGAGAACAAGACAAACATGCCAGAAGATAAAAAGCATACAGAAAAGACGTTGGGTTCTCAAGGACGAAATGTGATTCATGCGAAATGGTCGTGGCTCGGTCCATTCTCTATAGCCATGGAGGAGCAGTAGGAGTACAGTACAAGGCTTCCACAAAGTGTGTTTCTCAGTCTTCTTACTAACCTTACGGGATATGATCTCTCGGTCTCAGAGCAAGATGATGAAGTATAACAACAGCGGCACACGAAAAACATGTAACGGATCCTATTTTCAATTTCAATGAGCTCTCGCTAGTAAGATTGTTGTTAGTTCAATTATGCTACTTCTATAGGTTTTGAGTGGTTTGATTCTTTGCAAAACTGAAAGGTTGAATTCATGCAAGTATAAACGTATGTCTATACTAGAAAACAATATTAATGATTATCTCTGCAGAGAATTATTTAAATTTTCAGCCTAATTCCTAAAAATTCTCAACTTTGGGTCAAATCCCAAATCTGCCATGAACTTTTTTTTGTCTCGGGAAAAATCCCAAACTTTAGATCCAATCCCAAATCTGCCATAAACTTTTTTTTTTCTCATAAAAACTCTAAAATTTAAGTCTAGTCTCAAATCTGCTCCGAATTTTTTGTTGTGTAAAAAAAAAATCACCAAAATTCAATTTATTTAAAAAATATACCCGATGATCTAGTCCCAACTTGACGTGGCATTTCCACGCCGATAACAAATCCACATCAACAAAGTAATGGGTTGTTTTTAGACAAATAAAAGTTCGAACAAATTTGGATTGAACCTAAAAATTACGATTTTTTTTTAAATTAAAATTTTTTTTTGGTGGATTTGTTTCAAATCCCTAACTTCCAAATCCTAGAATGGTTTTATTTTGGAGAATTTTAATAGTTTTTATTTGGTTTGATTTTTTATCGACGTGAAAATGCGACGTTGATCCGTACCTATTGTTCCATTACCACGTCAAGTTAGGATTTGGATCACGGGGTATATTTTTAAAATAAATTGAAATTTGCTGATTTTTACATAAAACAAAGTTCGGGGCAGATTTGGAACTGAACGTAAAGTTTGGGATTTTTTCTGAGATAAAAATAAGTTTGGGGAGATTTGGGACAAAATCTAAAGATTGGGGTTTTTTCTTAGATAAAAAAAAAAAAGTTTGGGGCAGATTTAGGACTTGACCTAAAGTTTGGGATTTTTAGGAATTTGCCCTAATTTTTTCACTGAAACTGTTATTCTCTAAAAAGAAGCCACTTTTTTCATCTCGGATTACAAATATAATTACATTCGAGTGTTTAAAAAAAAAGTAGTCCTCTTCTATGAATATTAGAAAATATCATATACTCTCCATGTAGACTCGACATGTACCCAATCCATAACCATATTTATTGTCTTCATGTAAAGGTGTATTAAAATCATCAAAAAGAAATTGCAACAATCTCAAGAATTTTCTAATAATATATTGCAGTATTTGGTTAAATAAGATTAGCATCCCAGATTACATTTGTCATTGTAATTCCAAACAAATATAAAAAGTAGTCGACTTGGAATTGTGCGTTTGATATGCTGATTTTCCCTATCAATCAAGGGCAAATATACAGAACGGTTGACTCGCCGTAAAAGTTATAATTGGCAACGCATATGATAATACTAATCTTCATAAGAAAATATGCTCGACTTACATAGAAATCGGCCACTAGCTGACATTCTTTTTATATGTGCCAACAGATGATTAGAGCTACCAGAGTCCCTAGTGTCACGCCCGGACCCCACCGAGTCCGCTGACATCCCTTCCACGGTCGATCATTTGAACGCGACGCCTCGTGACGCGTCGCCGACCTAAACGAAATACGCAAGCGGAAGCACAAAGAACAACCCAGACAATAAAAAACGTGACCAAGGGATAGAACATCGAAATTTAATAAGCACATAACGTTATAAAGCATTCATTATTACAAAATGATAACCCGCTACCAATTTCAAACCACAATTTTCAAAAGGGGACGGTGGTTGACAAGCCTATCTTCTCTACAAAAGGTACTCAAAAGATGGGGTAAATTGGTATATCCTTCAATCCTTGTGATACTCTAGCGGCATCCCCGAATCGATCACGGTCGCGGATCCGAAAGTGGTTATATAATAACCGTGAGAATGAGTCTCAATAAGCAACACCCTAAACCTCACCTAGGCTAATGCGTGCAGACCAGTCTAACATGCGAACTACTAGACAATACAATCAATTTCACATGACAAGCTTACCTCGCCTCGATCCATGTGCCAATCCTGCATATTAGTTCAAATATAATAATGCAAGAATAGTTCACCGCCATACCACAATCACTCGACACACACACTCCCACTTGAAATCAATCAATCCAACCAAGCACTCACACGCACGTTTAGTCAATCCAATCAGTCACATCACACACACGTGTCCAACCAATTTTCCTCTCACGGACCACCGTCAACACGTCTCAAGTCCGGTCTCACCAGCACACAAGTCACGCAATTCGATCAATCCCAATGGCCGCCGTCAACACGTCCCAAGCCATACTATTCACTCAATTCCAGTGGCCGCCGTCAACACGTCCCAAGCCACGATGTTCAAACAATTCCAATGACCGACGTAAACACGTCCCGTCCAACACACCTTTAACGGGCCACCGTCAACACGTCTCAAGCCCGCATTCCAATTGGCCCATCGGCCGTTCATGCCTTTACACGGACCGCCGTCAATCGTCCCAAGTCCGTAGCCCTCCGATCATTCCGGGCTTAATTTTCCACGAGCACGCACACGCCACTAAATTCAATCACATTCACGCCCAAATTGCATCAATCGGTTTAAATTCACAAGCTCAGTCCAAAATCACAATTCATCACCTCAATCCACAAATCCGACATTCAAGTCGATCATGCACAATTCCCCAAATCGAGCATACTATTTAATTCAATTTAAATTGCACAATTAAATCATAATATCAATAAATAAATGCACGCCCTAGCCGTTTCTAACCCGAGACTAGTGAATGAAATACCCAAAATACTAGATAGGGTCTAGGAAGTCGCTTACCAAGTTTAGCTCGGGAAAAATCGACTTGGGCCTAAAATGGCCCGGTGAACGGTCTGAGACTAGGCACACGCTGGCAGGCGTTAGCGACGGGTGCTAAGGGCAATTTAACCCGAGTGTCGGGTCTTGTGATAGGCCAGCACAACCATCGCACGGGCGGTGGCAACGGGCACCGGGGCGGTGAGGCCGACCATCGGCACCCGCACGTGGGCAGCCACGACCACGGCCACACGGGCAACGGGATACCGGTAGGGACAAAGAACGGCGTGGCGGCACGGGCTTGGCTGGTCAGTTGGCTGGCGGCGTCGGGCGAGGCTGGTTAGGGGGCGTGAGGCGTGAGTGGTGGTGATGGCGGGTGAACAAGCGGAGGAGGGAAGGTTGGTGGGCGGTGAGGTGAGAGGGGAAGGGAGAGGAGGTACAGGAGGCGAGGTGGGCGTCATTGGCGAGGTGGTGAACCGCGACGCAGCGGTGAGCCGGCGGCTGGCCGGGCGAGGCGAGATGGAAACAAGGGCTGAAAACTGGAACCAGACCAGGGAGGAGGCGGGAGGAGGGAGAGAGAGCAAGGAGGAGGAGTGGTCTACATGGCGGCAGAGGCAGGCCAGTTGGACGGCCAGCCAAGCCAGTACGAGGCGGCTCGGCTTGACGCGGCGGCTTTGATCGAACTCGCAGAGTCATTAAGACGCCGAACGGGCAAGACGTACAGGGGCGGCGGGCGAGGGTGGTTGGGAACGGGCGCTGACGGTGGCGGAGCTTGTCGGGGCGACGGGCTAATGAATCAGCGATCGGAACGGGACGAGCGGGGCAAGACGCAGAGAAGACTAACTAGAAGAAGAAAGGAAGAAGAGAAGAAAGAAGAAGAAGAAGAAGAAGAAAAGAAAAAGAGGAGAGAGGAGAGAGAGGTGACAGGAGGGGGTGGGTGTTTGCATGGGTTAAGAGCGGGAGGGACATGCATGGGGAAGGGAAAGAAAAAGGCACGGGGCAGAGGGAAAAGAGAGGGGGAGAGAGAGAGAGAGAGAGAGAGAGAGAGAGAGAGAGAGAGAGAGAGAGAGAGAGAGAGAGAGAGAGAGAGAGGGGGGAGGGACGGGCAGAGAGGAGAGAGGAGAGAAAAAAAAGAGAAATGACCGATTTAAACTTTTCAAGCGCAATTCAATGGACACGATTTGAATTAAAAATCGACCCTAACGATCCCGATTCAAATTCGGAAAATGGTCTAACAGTTCACGATAAATCCTAATAATAATCTAGGGCAAAAGGCCAAAATAAAATAACCCAAGACTCACTATTAGGAGATTTACTAGTCCAAATTCGCACCGGTCCAAAAATTTACTTTCATACTATTCCCGATAATTTCGACGTTGGCCACAATAATATCGACATCGCTCTAATTTATTTTGTCCTGAAATTCCGGAAATCGACAGCTAAGTTCGGGGTCTAAATAACTGGCCAAATTCGATCGAGTGCGATTCTAGCAAAATTTCTTTTATAAAAACAAGAACCCGAGAGTGATGGATTCTTTGGGCGAGATTCTATTATAAGCGTATTGATTTAATTACACGCTTTATAAATCTCAAAAATAGGCCAAAATTCGGAATGTCACAATTCTTCCCCCTTACAAAAATTTCATCCTCGAAATTTACAATCCAACCCAACTATCCAAACAAATGGGAGTATTGGTGTCGATCAACTCTTCACTTTCCCACGTCGCACTTTCGGTCCCATGGTGCTTCCAAATCACTTTGGCCATTGGAATTTTCTTGTTTCGCAACATTCTTTCTATTCGTCCTCGATTGGCAATCGGCCTTTCCACGCACGACACCACGTCGTCCACGTCTATTTGCTCAAAATTCAGTCGTGGGTCGGGTCCGGTTCATACTTCCTCAACATAGACACGTGGAATACATTATGAACATGAGATAAATTTGGCAGCATGCGAGACAATAAGCCAAGGTGTCTATTCTCTCTAAGACCTCGAATGGGCCTCGCGTATCTCGGGCTCAATTTTTTCTTTCTTGCCAAACGACAATCCTCTCATCGGTGACACCTTGAGAATACGTGGTCCCCCTACTTGAAATTCAAAGGCCACGCCTCCGGATCCAGATAATTTTTTGGCGGCTCTGCTTGGCGGTTTTGAGTACATCCCGAATAACCTTAATTGTCTCAATCGATTGTTGCACTAACTCTGGACCCGTAATGCTCCCTCACCCACTTCATCCCAACAAACCGGTGTTCAGGCTCTCGCCATACAATGCTTCAATTGGTGCCGTTCGACACTACTGCTGGTAACTTTTATTGTAGGCGAATTCAACCAAATGCAACTGTTCCTCCAAGCCACCCTTAAAGTCCAAAACACATGCCCGCAAAGATGTTCTCCAAAGTCTGAATCGTCCTTTCGTGGCGCCATCCGCCTAGGGATGATAGGCCGTCTTGAATTGCAACTTAGTCTCCATGGCCAATTGCAGACTTTTCCAAAATTCGCATGAACCGAGGATCACGGTCCGATGTGATTGATAACGGTACTCCATGAAGACGAACTATCCGACGACATATAATTCTGCCAATCTTTCTAGCTCGGAGTCCTTTCGCCTGACCGCCGAGAAAGTGCGCTGACTTGGTCTGTCACTATCACCCAAATAGAGTCATGTTCCTCCTGGCTCCTTGGTAATCCCACTACGAAATCCATTGTAATGTGCTTCCATTTCCATTTTGGGATTTCAACGGCTGCAACATTCACGGCTTACAATCTTTGTGCCTTCACTTGTTGGCACGTCAAACACTTGGCCACATGCTTAGCCACATCTATTTTCATTCCATTCCACCAATAATGTTGACGAAGGTTTTGGTACATCTTAGTCTTTGCTCGGGTGGATTTTGTAATTGCTCTTATGAGCCTCCGGCTGAATCTCTCCCTTAAGCTCCCAATCATCGGGCACGCATAATCGTCCTCGAAACTTAAGAATTCCATCTTCGGACACTTGAAAGTCCGGTTTCCTCTTAGTGTTATCCATACTCAAAATTTCTGAATCTCAAGGTCCAGACTGCAACGCTTTGATCTTAGCTTGCGCCGACTCAATCCTTAATGTCGCCATCGGACTAGAGAGGTGTCCTACCTCGAACTTAAATTCGAGTCCCCGCTCCTTCCAATAAAGTCCACTCTTTAACCAGCAAATGCGCCGATGCTCGATTTCTTGCTCAAGGCATCCGCTACAGTTGGCCTTTCGGGGTGATACAATATGTCGCATCATAGTCCTTTAACACTTCCATCCAACGCCCGCCTCATATTCCGGTTCCTTTGCGAAAACAAATACTTGAGGCTCGATGATCCGTGTAGATTTGGAACCTTTCTCCACATAAATAATGCCTCCAAATTTTAAGCGAAAATAATTCTTTGCCGGTTCAAGTCGTGGGTCGGGTAGTTCATTTCATGAGGCCTTTAGCGCGCGATGCATAAGCAATCACTCTTCCATGTTGCATCAACCGCATCCCAATCCTCTAGCGAAGCATCACTATAAATCTCATACTTCGCCCGGTCCACGAAGGAATCGTCAACAACGGCGCCCGTCGTCAACCTCTATTTCAACCACAAACTTTCTTCGCACTTTTCGGTCCATTCAATTTTAGTCTCCTTCTTAAGCAACCTCGTCAATAGAGTGGCTATTCTTTGAGAACCGTTCCACAAATCTCTCGATAATAACTCTTTAACCCTGAAAGCTCAGGAACCTCAAAGAATCGTCGGTCTCGGCCGGTCCATTCACGCTTCAATCTTTGCTGAATCCGGGAGATTCCTTCTAAAATTATGTGCCCAAGGAACGCTACTCCGTTCAACCAAAACTGTAGACTTGCTAAACTTAGCATACGGTCGTGCTCCCATAACTTGTCTGTGGGACCTTTTCCAAATGCACCTCATGTTCCTCGGGACTCTTGAATACACTAAAATATAAATCGATGAAGACAATGACGAAGTGGTCTAAGAATTCCTTGAATACCGGTTCATTAAGTCCATGAAAGCGGCGGGGGCATTAGTTAGTCCAAGCGGCATCCTTTGTGAACTCATAGTGCCCATATCTAATCCTAAACGCTGTCTTTGGAATGTCCTCCTTTTGGATTCTTAAGCGATGATACCCGTCCTCGGGTCAATCTTAGAAAATACCGATGCTCCTTGCAATTGGTCGAATAAGTTGTCAATCCTTAGGAGGATACTTATTCTTGACCGTCACTTGATTCGGTTGACGGTAGTCGATACATAACCTTAGCGACCCATCCTTCTTTCGACGAATAATACCGGCACTCCCATGGAGACGCACTCGGTCGGATAAAACCTTTGTCCATGGTTCCTGCATCGGACCTTTGATTCCTTCGATTCGACAATGACATCCTATAAGGTGGCTTGAGATTGGCTTAGTTCCGAGGCCAACTCGATAACGAACTCTACCTCTCTCTCGGTGGCGATCCCGGCAATTCCGAGGAAAGACATCGTGAAAATTGCACACCAAGGCTATGTCCTCTAGCCTCGGCTCTCCAACCGTCGAATCAACTACGTTTGCGAAATCCTTGGCATCCTTCATCTAATGACTTCAATATTTCGAAAGCGACGAAATCCAAGAGATCGAGGTTCCTCCTCGGTTTCCCACAAACTCAAATCTAGGATGTCCATCCGGATTAAATTGAATCACCACCGCTACTACTGGTCCATAAACATTTTTTTTGTTTGACTAGCTTGATCCATACCGATAATCACATCAAAGTCATGCATATATAATACCGCCAAATCTATCATTCCCTCCCTATCACCAATTACTATCTTACAATCGGGGCATCCTAACGAAATTAGCACCTTATTATTCAGCGGAGTAGTAACACACAACATAACATCAAGCGATTTTGGTTCAATCCCAGATAATTCAACAAACCGCTCGGAGATAAATTAATGCGACGCCCTCGGATCAAACAAAGCATATGCAGATGATCACAGAGAGAGACCAGACATGTGACCACGCTTAGGCGCGTCCCCGCCCCCCCTCCTTGCCATTGCATACACCCTTCCTTGGGCGGCGGTCTACTTTGAATTGCCGGCTTGATAGCTCTAAATTGATTCCCATTCCGGGCGGTGGCGGTGGTAATAGCGTAGGTGGTCCAGCTTGTCTATTGTTGAGGCGGTCCTTCATTTGATGGCCCCCCCGCCACAAATAAAACATGCTCCGCCCTATTCGGCAAGGTCCATTTCCGTGTCTTCCTCCACATAACCCGTGACCGGACGTTTCGATAACAGTTTGCTTTTCCAATAGCCCCCCAATTGGTGGGACGGGCGATTATTTCCCATCATGGGTCTTTTTCCGAACGGATGGTTGTCTACCCGCCGCGATCGCGATCCAAAAGCGGCAGCCCGATCCATCCTGGTCTCGTTCAATAGCTCCGAGCCCTCTCATATATTTCATTGTAGCTTCTCAAGTTCAAAGAAATCATTTGACTACGAAGGTCCGGCTTTAGCCCATCCGGAACCTCCTAGCTTTGTCCATCGGATCCTCCACCATTCTGGGGCAAATTTGGACAATCTTGCAAACTTGGCTTCACATGGTCCACCGACGACCGACTCGTCAAGTCTCAAAATTCTGCCGGTTTCCTCGGGCACTTTCCGAGAAGTATTTACCATTGAATGTCTCAAATAAGACAGCCCAATTCGGAGCAATACCGTGGGGGAACACTTGACCCCGGTGGCCCTCCACCAATCACTTGCATTGTTCTCGTTGGTAGATTGCTAGTGTTACCTTTTCTTCCTCAAGACACCCCATCACCTCAAAAGCCTTTTCTAGCTCCTCTATCTATCTTGGTGCGACCTCGGGGTCACCTTTCCCATCAAATTTCGGGGTTTCAGCCTCGGGAACCGCTTTCTACTAGCTTGGACATCGGCCTGATCATATTTACTTGCATCACACCGATTTCCACCATTCACATTATTCCCTTGATCCCCATTATTCCTAATGATCTCTTTGGCAGAGCAGCAGCGGTGGTGACGCCCTTTCCCCGATGTCAGTCGTCGACAATATCCTCGCTTCCTCTAAGCGCCCTCCAAATCTCGCCTACTTGAGGATCTCCCATAAGTTCACCCGGTGGAACTACACGACCTCGACCTCGACCTTGACCTCGGCCTCTACCCCGACCTCTACCTCGGCCTCGTCCACTCATCTTACGAATCTCACAAATGCTCACCTACTAAATTCCGAAGGAATTAGAAACCTAAGCCAACTATACCAGTCGCCCTAGGTAATGAATCACCACATAATTCATTCAACAAAGCAGACAATTACAAATAGCACCCAATCACAATCGACAAAGTTCGCACTTATCTCAAGTCTTGGCCTTTTGCACTTCACCGCGTCATAGCATACGCCATTCAAAGCAATCACAATCAAATAGTGCGGGGGTACGCATGACACACAAGTCTCCCTAATTGGCTACCCCAAGGTTTATCGCTTCTTATCACTCCGGACTTGACCAATTAGTATCGAGCTATCCTTGCTCGATACCAATTCAACAGGGATGTCACGCCCGGACCCCACCGAGTCCGCGACATTCCTTCCACGGTCGATCATTTGAACGCGACGTCCGGGACGTCGTCGCCGACCCAAACGAAATACGCAAGGGAAGCACATAGAACAACCTGCATAATAAAAACGTGACCAAGGGATAGAACATTGAAATTTAATAAGCACATAACGTTATAAAGCATTCATTATTACAAAATGATAACCCAGCTACCAATTTCAAACCACAATTTTCAAAAGGGGCGGTGGTTGACAAGCCTATCTTCTCTACAAAAAGGTACTCAAAAGACAGGGGTAAATTGATCTATCCTTCAATCCCTATGGTACTCTGGCGGCATCCCCGAATTGATCACGGTCATGATCCGAAAGTGGTTATATAATAACCGTGAGAGCGAGTCTCAATAAGCAACACCCTAAACCTCACCTAGGCTAATGCGTGCGAGACCCGGTCTAACATGCGAACTACTAGACAATACAATCAATTTCACATGACAAGTTTACCTCGCCTCAATCCACGTGCCAATCACGCATATTAATTCAAATATAATAATGCAAGAACAGTTCGCCACAATATCACAATCACCCGACACACACACTTCCACTCGAATTCAATCAATCCAACCAAGCACTCACACGCACATTTAGTCAATCCAATCGGTCACATCACACACATGTGTCCAACCAATTTTCCTCTCACGGACCATCTGTCAACACGTCTCAAGTTCGGTCTCACCAAAGACACAAGTCACGCAATTCGATCAATCCCAATGGCGCCGTCAACACGTCCCAAGCCACGATATTCAAACAATTCCAACGACCGAGCGTAAACACGCCCGGTCCAACACACCTTAAGCGGGCCACCGTCAACACATCTCAAGCCCAAGATTCAATTGGCCCATCGGCCGTTCATGCATTTACACGGACCGCCGTCAATACGTCCCAAGTCCGTAGCCCTCCGATCATTTCGAGCTTAATTTTCCACGTGCACGCACACGCCACTAAATTCAATCACATTCACGCCAAATTGCATCAATTAGTTCAAATTTACAAGCTCGGTTCAAAATCACAATTCGCTACCTCAATCCACAAACCCGACATTCAAGTCGATCACACAATTCCCCAAATCGAGCATACTATTTAATTCAATTTAAATTGCACAATTAAATCATAATATCAATAAATAAATGCACGCCCTAGCCGTTTCTAAACCCGAGACTAGTCAATGAAATACCCAAAATATTAGATAGGGTCTAGGAAGTCGCTTACCAAGTTTGGCCGGGAAAAATCGACTCGGCCCTAAAATGGCCCGGTGAGCAGGTGAGCTAGGCACATGCGCTGGGCGCGGTCGGTCGGCCCAGCGCTGGCACGGGCACGGGCGTAGCGGCGGGTGCGGAAAATGGCACGAGCGCCGGCGCGCGACAATGGGCACCTGGCACGGGCTGGCACGGGCACGGGCGCGGACACCGGGGGCAATCGGCACGGCGCGGGCGGCTAACCGGCACGGGCGCGGCGAGGCTGTGAGTGAGGCGACGGCGGGCGCGAAGGCGAGCCGGCTTTGGGCTCGCAAACCGGATAGGGAGGGAGGCCGAGGAGAGGGGCGGGTGGTCTTCAGCAAGCAAGACCGAAGCAGGTGCCGTCGTGACGACGCACACGGGCCGGGCCGCCCATACGGCAAAGGGCGACGAACCGAGTTGCCAGCGCGCTTTATGCAGGCCGGGTGGTAGGGGCGGCGGTGGGGGTGGTTAGCGAATCCACGCGATGGTCGCGTGAGCTTGGTCGGCACGGGCGGGCAAAGACGACGCGGCAAGCTCCGGGCGGGCGGTTGGCGAGCAAAACAGACGAGTCGAGGCCAGACGCAGAGAAGACGAACCGAAAGAAGAAAGGAAAAGAGAAGAAAAGAAGAAGAAGAAGAAGAAGAAGAAGAAGAAAAGGAAAAAGAGGAGAGAGAGGAGAGAGGAGAGGTGGGGAGGGGGGGGGTGTCCCATGGGTTAGAGCGGGGAGGGACGTGCATGGGGAAGGAAAAGAGAGAGAGAGAGAGAGAGAGAGAGAGAGAGAGAGAGAGAGAGAGAGAGAGAGAGGAGAGGGAGGGGACGGGGGCAGGGAGAGAGAGAGGAGAGAGAAGAGAGAGAAAAAAAAAAGAGAAAAGGACTGATTTAAACTTTTCGAGCATGATCCAATGGACACGATTTAAACTAAAAATCTACCTAACGGTTCCAATTCAAATTCGGAAAATGGCCTAACAGTTCACGATAAATCCCAATAATAATCTAGGGCAAAAGGCCAAAATAAAAAAGCCCAAAACTCACTACGAGGGAGGTCTATTAGTCCAAATACGCTCCCGGTCCAAAAATTTACTTTCACACTATTCACGATAATTTCGCCGACCACAATAATATTGACACCGTCAATTTATTTAAATCCCGAAACTCCCGAAATCGATCGCCAAGTTCGTGGTCTAAATAACGCCAAATTCGATCGAAAAGCGATTCTAGCAAAATTTCTATTTTTAAAAACAAGAACCGAGAGTGATGGGTTCGGGTGAAATTCTATTATAAGCTTGACCGACGAATTACACGTTTTATAAATCCCAAAAATGGGCCAAAATCCGGAATGTCACACCAAGCATTGTGGTGACTTGGTATGTAAGGGAGCCATAGAAAATGAGCAAACATGCATTACTCAAAGGTAATCTACAAGAAACCCTAGTGGAAAATAAGCATCCGGCTAAAACACACATGGATGCTTTTACATTTAACTGGAATTTTAGCCTTAGGGCGTATGGTTCGATAGTCTCTAAGGACTTGGACTTTCAAAGACTTTGTGCCAAAAAGCTGCCAAAGTGTCAAAGTTGAGGTGTTTGGTTCAGTATTTCCAAATACTTCTAAGACAAAGGTAAATTTTTCCAAAGTCGCTTAGCCCCATGCAAGTCCTACCAAACATTGGTATTTAGCATTTTCGAATGCGGCTTTTAGGGTTAAGGAATTTTTTTCCAACTTTGCCCTCACTAAATTTTTCAAGTTCAATTATACTGTGCCCTCACTTTCCTATGTAGATTTTATCGACATCATCGTTGTCATTGACAAGCTTAGATCGTGATGTCTGTAAGCAATTGCTTGCGGCCATCAACTGAGGTTGCATGACCTAGGCAAGGCGACACTTGGGCCACACAATCTCGATTTGCGCTCATTTGGGGTTGCTTGACCTCAAATGCCCAAGGGAGGGCCCTTTGAGGTCATGCAACCCTTGGGGCCGCCAGTCGCCACGACCCTTGGCATTGCCTTGCTTGGCTGCCCAAGGTCGTAAGACCCATAGCACAAGCTCACTTGGGTTGTCGAGGTTACCTGATCTTTTGCATCGCCTCGCCCTAGTCTCGGCAGTTTGATCCTCGTTGGCTCGATTGCTTCCAGCAGGTTGGGTTTCCTTGATTCTCTCCTCCCCCCTCTCTCTCTCTCTCTCTCTCTCTCTCTCTCTCTCTCTCTCTCTCTCTCTCTCTCATTTTAAATATTGCTTTGCAAAAAACCCTAGTCTATTTGCATTTCATGAAAACCATTTAGTCTAAAGTAATTTGCACTTGTATAAAGCATTGGACAAAAGCTCTCCCAAATGCACTTTTAGCACGGGGTTCACAAAATCTTCTTACTATTTTAGTATTTCTCCCATTATTTTATTGTAACTTTTTATTTCCAATCTTTTGATAATTCTTTTTTGGAATAATCTTTAAAAAATGTCACGCTGAAATTACAAGTGCAAAGCAATCAAAAGTATAGTTTTTATCTGTTTGTCAATTTAGTTCAAGACTTTCCTAGAAAATTATTGAAACTGCTTTTTACACTATCGTTTAAGATATTATACAAGACAGCGGTCATTGACTTAAAAGTTAATTGAGTATAAGCCATACATTTGTAAAATTCAGGTAGAAAGAGCAAAAATACTTCTTAGTGTTCTAATGCCTTTATTGCAGGTTAAGTATCTCTTGCTCGCTAGTGTTTTTTTCTTCGTAGTTTTTAGGTATATAACTTCTTTCAGCTTAAATGGCAACTTGTATATCTAGCTTTGATGTTGTAAAATTTATTTCTTTATTTTTTAAAGACTTTGTTTACAGTAAAGTTATTATCAAGTAAATTCCCTGATTCTACTTCCTTGATCTTGTGATCCTCTGTTATGGGTTTGGATAAGAACTTTTTGTTCTTGATAAATTAAATAAAATAATGTAGAGCTTAGAGTACGATAGGTTTGACTGGAAAACATGGTATTTTGTGAGTTTTGAGTTTTTGTCTTTCCCCCTCTCACTCCTATTTAACATCTAAACTGAAATTAGATTAAACGAAATATAAATAATGAGCTAGTAAAGCAAATTGAGATGTTATTTTTTGCTATCATATCAAATTAAGATCAAGTTACAAAAATGGATAAATGAGTAAAAGTAGATACTTTTTTTTCTGGCCTTTTTTTGTCTTTTTCACCAGCAATTATTATATTTCACTTGCCATAAAAAGCGAATTGGGATTTTATTAGGGAAAGAAAAGACAAAAAAGGGCATGAGATTTTTTTTTTTCTGACCTATTATTATAATATGTAAGAATAAAAGAAAAGGAAGAGAAATAAATATAAAAGAGATTATGATAATGACATAATGGTCATAATGGCCGTATGTCAGCCTCCTATAATTCTACTTCAATCCACAATATTACAGATATTATATTAGATTGTGACACTTAAACTTGCACAAATACAAGTCTCTAGAAAATGAAAAACATATTTCAGATTACACATTCAACCCTAGAAGTCATGGTGGACAATTAATAGACATGTTACTATATTAATAAATGCATCACATGCTGGAACCAGCTGAATCCATTCCCAGATCATATAAGAGACCTTGACGTTGGCTGGTCTCACAAGTAATAGAAGTCGCATGGGAGTAGAGATTTTCTTCATCCACTCTGCATTCGGTCACTTCGTTGTTTTCTTCAGCTGTCGAGCGGTCAAGCTCATGGTTAATCCTCACGAGTTGCTCAGCCACTTCCCTCATTGCTGGCCTCTTCGCACTGCTTTGGTCCAAGCACTTCACTGCAATCTCAGCAACCATTCCTACCCTCTCCATTTCATCTTCACTAGCGGCCTCAAAGATTATGACATCGGAGAGTGTCTTATCCGTCACGGAAGAGATGAAATAATGGATAATATTGATCGGCTCTCCGGACTTAGTAATAAAACTTGTAGGCTTCTTTCCGTGATCAACTTCACAAGCACAGCTCCAAAACTATATACATCACTCTTAATTGTTAGCATACCAGTAGTTAAATATTCCGGATCGATGTAGCCCAATGTGCCTTGAATTTCAGTGGCTACTATATGACTATGCTCTGGTGATATAAGAATCGAAGTTCCAAAATCAGACACTTTTACCGAGTAATTTTGATCCAAAAGTATGTTCACCGACTTGATGTCACCGTGAATGATTGGGGGTTCTGCGCAGGAATGCATATACGCAAGCGCAAGAGCAGCTTTGGTGGCTATTCTGAGTCGATTTTTCCAAGATCTTAAGATGGTCGACGCATTCTGATGGATGTGTTGGAAGAGGGTACCATTGAAATGTATTCATAAACCAGCAATGGTATTCTAGTCTCCAAACATATGCCATGGAGCTTCACCACATTTTTGTGGTTTATTTGCATCACAATTTCAAGTTCATGCTGGAAATTTCCCTTCACTAGAGACTTGTGCACATCTTTAGGCTTCTTGACCGCGACCATAGTTTCCCCGCCATTCTCCTTTATAGACAGAACCAAAACCACCCTCGCCGAGCTTATTGCTATCATCATAATTGTTGGTTGCTCTTGCCAGCTCTGTCTCTGTAAAGATTTGAACTCTGTGGTGTTTCAAGAGCTCTCCTCCATTTCGTCTGAAGTTTTGCTGTTTGCTTCTCCTCCTCCACGTGTCAAAGACTAAAGCACCAAAAGTCATGAAGAAGAAGGCCACAATAATTGCTGCCAAAGAATATATGTTACTAGATTAATGATTCAAGTTAGACAATAAAAAAACAAAAGATTAACGATTCAAGCATGTAAACCTTATACGGTCCACATGGTTGATAAAAGAAATTAATTTCAAATAGACTATCCATTTTGCACGATTGGTCGATCTTTCAAAATATAACTACTCAATTTAACAGTGGCAGAAATGGTTTTGTAAAGAATTACACATATTATGTATCACGTAAAAATCCTAATATTGAACTGAATTGAAATACATACTACCAGTGTCTTCTATTACTCCTCCAAATGTCTTTCCTTGATTATAATGAAGAAGGTTCGTAAAAAAAAGAAGAGAATAAGGAAGCATTCACCTTACATTATTTTTGCTCTTTTCATTAACAATTGGTGTGAAAACTCAGTGGAATTTTTTAACCAATTGTGCACGTTATAATTATGATGATTGCATGCTTTCGTCCATCCTATTGGAGGAAACTCTAACCGGTGGGGTTACGAACATAGATAACATCCAAAATTGTATTAGGTAATCCGATAAATAAAAAATAAAAATTGCACGTGTGATGTTTATAATGAATAACCCGTCAATCAAAAAACACGATTGAAAGATATTTCTTCAAGTCAGAAATGAAAGAAAATATAACCGTTTTTATCTACAAATTAATTATTTCTCTAAAACTAGTTTTAAATTGGGACGTGAAGGCAAGGATTAGGATCGTCCCTCGACACTTGAATGAAAACTTGCCCGCCATCTCCCCGTGCAGGGCACCGCCGTAGAATTAATCTTTCTTCTGAAAAGAGCTAATCCACAGTAGCTGGCCTTTGGACATTTTTTTTTTTTCTCACTTTTACTATCTTTACAAAAAAGAATGGCCACATGGGGGATTTACACATAAAGAGTGGCCTCATTGGTTGGTTTTATAGAGCCAAATAAACTCCAAACATTGACAAATTAGTTAATGTGGAAAATTGTGAAGATGAAATACATGGAGAACAATTGTACCACATTTCTTACCTAATGGACCTTACAAGCTTTTATCTTCTTTAAAAACAAGACTCATGAGGAGAAGTGGTTGTTCTGAGGGTTTCATTATTGTTATCTCATATCTTTGGAGCAAATATTACGAATCAAATAAGAAGAAATAAAATTCCTTAAAAAAGTGTACAGAAGGGTAGATTCGCCAGGCATTAGGCAGCCTAATAATGCCTTGCCGGGCATTTTTTTTGTGGCTAGCTTCTAAATATATAGGTTTAAATTCAATAACTTTAAATATGTTAGATAGATGGGAAAATGTGTTTTTATACCCGGGAAAAACTAACACATCCACTGCAAAATCTCAATTATTATATGGATTATTATACTGCATAATCTCAAATTACACAAGCAGTGTACTAAGATTTGCCACATTTCAATAGCTTCCTTCCGTTTACTCTCAAAAACTCTGTTTGTCCTCCCATGAATGTAGTTAAAAATATGTTAGCTTCAGATAAACGGGAAAAAAAGTCGAAGAGGGGGTAAAAAGAAAAACAAAGGAAATTAAGATGTAATCGGCATGGGCCTGGGACTAAATTGGGACACGTGGTAGCTTGTGGCTCACTGCTTGTTTTATCGGGGTTTACACCAAGGGCAATGTAATAATCCGTAAGGAAAAATGATAGGATTAATATCATGAAAAATTATAAGTACACTAGTAACAAATTTGCTAAAATTAATTTTTTATCATCAAAGTCCTCAAACTCATACACTTGTGACAAATTTATCCAAAACTAATTTTTTGACCATAAAAACCCTAAATTAGTACACCTATACCAAATTACTCTCCCTTAGTTTTCGTTAAATTGGATTAATACCACAAAAATCACAAATAGGTAGACTGCGACAAACGGAGGGTAAAACCCAAAACTAATACACTCATCAATTGTCACGTGTCATTTAACAAAATAATTTAACAGTAAAATTTAACGGAAACTAACGGAGGGTAAATTTGTCATAGTTGAACCAGTTTGAAATTTTTGGTGGTATTAACTCAAAATGATATAAATGATTCATGAACTTTTAATTTGTTTAATGTGACCCATGAACTTTCAATGTATAATGATATCCCTAAATTATTAGTAAATGTTCAATTTAGTCCATAAATTATAGGGTCAATACAACAAAATATCTCAAACTAGTACATCTGTGACACATTTACTCCAAACTAATTTTTGACCATAAAAATTTCAAACTGGTACACTCGTGACAGATTTACCCTTCGTTAGTTTCCGTTAAATTTTACAGCTAAATTGTTAAGTTATATGACACGTGGCAGTTGGCGGGTGTGCCAATTTAGGTTTTACCCCTTTGTTTGTCATAGATTTATCAATTTATAATTTTTCGTTACATTAATTTAATTTAACGGAAGGTAAATTTGTCACAAGTATACGGTTTGGAGTTTTTAGTGGTCAAAAAATTAGTTTGGGGTAAATTTGTCACATGTGTGTATCAGTTTAGGATTTTTTTTGTGGTCAAAAAAAATTAGTTTAGGGTAAATTTGTCACACGTGTACTAGTTTGGGATTTTTTTGTGATATTAATCCTAAATTATATAAAAATAACACAAACATAAGGATTAAATTGAAGCGTTTATTAATAGTTCAGGGATTAAATTGAACATTTATCAATAGTTTATGGATCACATTAAATAAATTAAAAGTATATAAATGATATTATATTTTGAACTAAAGTTTAATGTCTATTTGTGTTGATATCCCTAATCCATAAAACATGCACGTCAAACCGATTGCAATATCAAGAATGAATTGATAGAATGTGAACCATCTGGTGGATGATGAGGCGATATGTACGAAAGTACCTGCAACAAGTACGGCCAACTGAGAAATTTGGCAACTGACTTTACCATCGCCCTGCATTCCGAATGGGCAATTGCATGTGTAGTTCCCGAGCTTATTCCTGCACTTTCCATGACATTGGTATACTTGTGGTGCCTTGCACTCATTGATGTCTAAATTATGCACAAGACAAATTCAACGATTACCTTGGGTAATGGCAAAAACAAATTGAACAAGTAGGTGCATGTATTCGTTACACATAATTGGATCCCATTTAGGTTTAGATTATAGTATCGTGACACATGTCTACCCTTTGATATTTCTTTTTCTCTACTCTCTACTCTCTCTGTGTCAACTCCGAGCTCAAGAATGGTGTTGTGTTTTGCCATCGGTGGAGATCGAAGCTGCCTTGAACTCTATACAAGACCCTTTAAGAGCACACGAGCACGGAAAGGATCCCACATACAGAGCTTGTCTTTTGCTAAGTGCATGAACCCTACTTTGACAAAGCGAGGCAGAGGGGTTGTCGCCATATAAGATATAGTTATTTGGGACGACGACTGAGTCTAGGAAGAAGGAGATTGACCTTTACATCAATAATATGAGCCATTATTCAATGAGTGAGGTGTATGCGCTACTATGCATCACCAAATACGAAGGACTTGTCAGGTCTAATCATCTAGGTGCATTTTAGTATGTGTACCACGTTCAATGAAAATATATAAAAGATGGGGCACAGAGATTTGAGGGAGAAGACAAGATTATCGTTGCGCTGGAAGTGATGCTAACGACAATGACAAGGTGGTGGCAATGGCCTTAACTTATTCTATTAGGCAAAAATTGGAACATTAGGAGAAATATTTGCTCAAACCTAAATCGATCCTTAGTGACTGTGAACCATAATCGGTTGCAGTCATGACGAGGGTTCCTTTCAGGTTTTTTATTTAAGGCGAATCCGAGCCTCACTATCTTCCAACAATTTTGCCCCTAATATCCCTTTTCTTTTCCTTTCTTTTTCTCACATCTGATTATCTTTTCTAATGACGAGTTCTTGTATTTTACTATGACATAAAGTTGGGTGTTGGGGAAGATGAACAGTTGAGAGAGGAAAAGGGAGGGAGAGGCTTCGTCCGTGGGACCCAGTCACGCCGCCACGTGGCGATCACAGAGTAGCCCGGGACTACGCTGACGTGATGGAGCGAGACTAAATAATATTTTCTCCTTCACCACCACATGGCCCAGCCATGACACCAACCATTGCAGCCATTCATGAGTTTTGACTATCGCATCGCCATCCCCGCCACTGTCGAGTCACGGTCTCATCGTCTCGTCTTCCAGAATGATGTTCAGATGAGTTAAAGCCACGTCCCCAACCCCACGCACCGTTGACGCTTCATGAAATGTTGTTGCAGTTTCAGTCTTTTCCGTTGACAAAGGAGACCTATAGATATGGTCTCTCCTTTCATGGAAGAGACTAGCAATCAAATCTCATCTCCTTCACGGAGGAGGAGATGGTACCAATGAGGTACAAGCCAGACTCACGAAGACAGGGGGAGAGAGAGAGAGAGAAAGTCGTCGTTGCTTGTAGTGGTGACAGCACTTGTTGTCATCTCCTTAGTGGGGGTGCTGTTGTCGGTGGAGAAGAGGGAATGTATATCGGTATAGTAAAACGGAGAGGGAGAAATAGGGAAACACGGCTGTGGTCTGACGGCGCATGAAGGACGAGGGTGGGCTCACCTATGGTGGTGGCCGAATGATAATGGCCGTGGCAAAGGCGTGAGGCGCAAGCCGAAGGGTGGTGGTAGAGGTTGAGGAAAGAGAGACTGGGTGGCCCAAATCAAACGGCGGCTGGTTAAGGTGCGTATAGTAAGAACATTTCTATTTCGGTAACAATTTCTTTTCAAAAATAATTTTTTTCTATTTCTATTTCCTAGAAGAGTTTTTGAGATCGTTTGGTAGAATCAGACAAAATTTCTATTTCTAGAACAGAAATGTATTTGGTAAGCTGACAAAATTTCTATTCCCGGAATAGAAAAATAACAGCAAAATCGTTTGATAACTACATAAAATTTATATTCCCAATTTTTGCATTCAAATATATATTTTTATTTAACTATAAGTACAAGTTATAAGTGAAAAAAAATCAATAAGCATGATTTATTGGTTTGTCTAATCATTTTTAGGGGTTTAAATGACCCTTTTAATCCCTAAATTAAGGAGTCTTCAAAAATACTCCTTGGGCACCTCAAAAATTTAAATTTCACTCAAAGTGGGTGGCCACAAATATTCAAAGCCATTATGTGAATTTTTTATATTTTTTGGGGTAAAATTTATTAAAATTTTTACTTTCCCTAAATCTGTTTCTTTTTATTTTTCCAAAAATTTTTATGAATTTTTTAAATTTTTTTCAATCTCGGAATTTTGCAAATATTTAAGGGTTTTCTGAGTTTTTCTGATTTTTATGGATTTTCTGAGAATTTTTCTGATTTATATGAATTTTGGGAATTTTTTAATTTTCTAATTTTTTATGGGATTTTTCTGAAATTTTTCTAATTTTTATGAATTTTCGGAATTTTTTAATTTATTCTAAGCCATTATGTGAATTTTTTTTTTTTTTTTATTTTTTTGGGGAAAAGTTCATTAAAAATTTTTACTTTCCGAAATTTGTTTCTTTTTATTTTCCAAAAAGCTTTTTATGAATTTTTTAATTTTTTTTTAATTTTTAATTTTGCAAATTTATATGGGTTTTCTGAGTTTTTTCTGATTTTTATGGATTTTTGAGAATTTTTTTTTTATTTTTATGAATTTTTGGAATTTTTTATTTTTATAATTTTTTTTTATTATTTCGCCGAGAATGGACCAGGACCCAAGTGCTTTGAGACTGTTTGCATCTGACGGAGGATGGAGGAGGAGCTGAGGTCACGGCTTGAGGACCGGACCTTTCTATTTCTATTTCTATTTCTAGGAAAAAAGTAGATTTTTTTCTACTTCTTATTTCTCGCTCCAAATTTATTTCTTGGCCACTTTTTTTTTTTAGGAAATAGAAAAATAAAATGATTACAAAGCGGTTTGATTGCGTTTTTTTATTCCAAGGAATGTAAATATAGAAAAAAAAATAAACAGAAGCGTTATCAAACGCGCCCTTAAAAAGCGACTAATTAAAGGAGTAAACTAGATGGAATCAATACATAGCTATAGTACGCCTCTCTCCAGCTCTTGAATGGTGATTAATTAGTTAATTATGCACAACATATTCGAGGGCGATAATGTATAGGAGTCATATATGTTAATTACCTTGAAACCCGTGGGAGCGATTATAGGGATTTCCGTTGTACCCAGGCTTGCATAAGCAGCGATACCCTGGTCCGTTCGCAAAGTCATAGCAGTCGGTGTTGTTGCCACAGGCATAGTCCGACTGGTTGGAGCTGGCCTTTTTGCAAGTCACGTCCCATTCGATCATCCAGTCCAGAACTAGTTCCGAGCTTCTTCGTACATCCTCGAAGGTCGGGAATTTCCTGTTGGATATATTGAATGACCTGTTGTCCACCACGAAGGCCTGTCCACAGGCGTATTCGTCGAGCCTGAAGATTTCAATGTTGAGCTTCTTAAGCCCCCTCGGGATGGATGTTTGACAGCAACCGAGACCGGAGCAAGAGGTCTCGTTGGCGAAGTCGACGTTGTGGCTGCAGTAGGAGATGCACCCGCTCCCAAACGTCCCATCTGGGTCGGACGTGATTGCATAGATGTTGCAGCCGAGGACGGTGAGCTTGTTCCGGGTGTCCGAAAATCTGTACGGTGGATATCGAGATAGGTTGAGTGCCATTTTGCTCCTGCCTGATGCCGGGCCATCCGGGCTGGAACACGTGTTTCCTTCGTGGACACTGATGACCATGGTTGCATCCTCGACCGAGATATTGCGTATCGGACAATTCCCCCGTCAGCGAGAAGTAGTTGTGTATGGTTCCCTTCAGTGGTGCAATTGAGGAAAAAATCTTTGGACCTTGCACACTTGAGTTCGAGCCCGAACGGATAAGGCACGTCCATGTCCCCACACTTGGTTACGCACTCTCCGGCCAAGGTGGGAGCACCGCCTTGTTGCAACCACCAGGCCACAGCCACCGCTAGAAGCCGCTGCACTACTTTCATTTCAAAAACTCTCTCAGGCTGTCTCTCTCTCTCTCTCATATTTTTTTCCCTCTTTGGGACCTTTGCGCTTCTGCCCTTGTTCGTAGAGTGGGATTCAAATGTGAGCCATTTGACATACATCAATTATACGCACATCGACAAATTGGAGAAATTAAGAACAATAATAGAGGGTGGAAGGCTGATTGTATCAGTAGAACAAATTGGAGCGACTTGATTGCATATATGAAGAAATGCAAGACAGAATAAAGAAACCAGAACACAAAGGACTTTTATTCAGTCGCTGGCGCAAAAGACGGCTTATATATGAAGGGCAATGCGCCACTGGTCGTTGTCCTAGTGAAAAGGATGGTTACAGTATACTGAAAACTAATACATATAATTGACTAGGATATAGAGGCTGCATACCAAACTTTGCTTTATCTTGTATCTAGGAAGAAACAAGCCTATATAGTAATGAGAAATTAATATGTATAAAGAAATCCCACTAAAACTTTTTTTTACTAGGTAATATAAAAGTTTCGTTGAGCATTCAAACTAGTGGGATAAATTCTTTCAATGACTGGCTTGTTTAAGAAAACAATAAGAAATTGCAATAGCATTTATTTTAAGAATTTTCATATGATTTATTAGTACATACAATATTACTTGTATAGAAATAGTTTTATCAAGAAATGCGAGTAATAGGAATCATCATCAATTGGGTAAGGCTTACTTCTTAGTAGTTTCGGACCTCTCAAGACACATTGGTGACAAGTTTGAAACTTATCTAGTTGCTTCGTGACCTCGGGGAACCTTAATTCGTTTGTTGCACATGTTTGACTATGCCATGATATAGATTATCCCAGTTGTACTCTCACTCTATTGAAGTGAGCTGATGGTGATAGGCTCGCTCAAATTAGTAATATACTAAATGGAACATCATATTACGTGTGTGGAACTATTATGATAACGCTTAGAGAAAGTCATCAGTGTCGGTCGCTCTTTCATCCCATTTTACCTTTCACATATAATATTATCATAGTAATGCTATTGTGATTTACATATGAAATCTTGTTAATGAGTTCTTAAGAGCAATGGCGAAGTATACTTTGTGGAAAAGGATTTGATTTATATATGTTAATATTCCTATTACAAAAAAAATCAGCAATAAAAATTATCAATATATATATTTTATTGGATTACTTAATAAGTGTCATAAGGATGAGGCATTCTTAAAATGTGAAAGTTTATATAATTGAATTGTATGCTGGTGCTCTCTAAATCTAAATTATTAGCAATTACTGTGTGTAGTAATTAAGATTACTTATAGGAGAAGACCCTCCTTAGGCGGTGAATGGAACACCGATTTTATTTCAATTTTGATTTAATTCTTCTTAAATTAAACGGTAATAGACTTATTATCACAATCTTGGAAACCATGAAGGTAGTCCAAAACAAGATATATTTTTTTTTCAATACAAAGAATCCAGATTGCTCAACTTAAATAAATATCATGAATATACACAATACGCCTGTTCACGTATATTTAGTAAAGCTCTATCTTTAAGGAAGTTTGACGAGATTATTTTGAATGTGAGATGCTGCAATAGAGTTCATCATAAAAATTAACAATAACTTGAGATCAATATGACACGACATGAAAATTGTCTTAACAAATTATTTTGATCATTGAGTCCTCTTTGGGGCAGTCCTTTTTCTATCATCCATTGCGCATCTCTATCGTAGACCGTGTTCCACGTCAAAAGGGTAACGTAGAAAACGACCTTTATATCAACCTTTGAGGAGGCCTTATTCTTTCCAGTTGGCCTGACCCTCCACCCAAACATCAACAAAATGCTCCGCATGTAGGTGAGTCCAGTAGATGTCCAACGTTGATTTACGTGGGCTCCATATAAGACCGGTGTCATCTAACTGCTGAGATTCGTTGGGATTTTGTGTATCCGGGTCATGCAAGTGTGGCCCGGATGCGCACTAAAACCTCTGGGCCCAATGCCTGGCGACCGCATGATCCTCGTTCGTACGGGAAGAGCTGGTGACTGTGCACGAAGACTTACGAGTCGTCTCGAAGTCATTCGAAGAACACGACAAAATGCGAGAGAAAAAGTAAAGAAAAAAAGAGATGTTGGGTTCCCAAGATAATTCGGACCCTCCCGGCGTCAGTCGAGCTCGCAGCAGTCGGGCCTCAGCCGACATCGGAGGGTGGGGCCTCGCTGCAATGGCGAGCTCGGCCTCGCCCAGAAGCGTCAGCGGGCGGAAGCCCTACTTCTCGATTAAGCGGTCGGGCCTCGCCGGCGTCAGCCAGTCGAGCCCTACTTTGCCGTGGCGAGGCTACGCCCTCGCCGTGGTCAGGCGGGCCGCCACCGCATGGTGGGGCGGCGGCCTGACGCCTGACGCGAGGGGCGGCCTTGCCTTGCGACCGACCTCCGCCGACCCGGCTATGGCTATGGAGGGAAGAGAAGAAAAAAGAATGTGGCCAGCCGAATGAGTATTTAGAGGTCACGGCCGCCGAACAAAGTTTTGCTCGAGACAACCGAAAGACTTTCCCCTATCGGATCGGGACAGACTTTGGATCCTTATTGACCACTTGTTCACTTGAGGTCCTTTTTGAAAAAAGGACCCCACTTAGGGTCCTTTTTGAAATTTTCCCTAATAATTACTGGTTACCTTTACATAGATTTTGGCATTCCCAACATAACTATTGTTTTCTAAAAGAGATTACTTTCCACATCTCGAATAATAGAAATAACCACATTCTAGCGTTTCAAAAAAGAGTCCCCTTATATGTATATTAACAAATATCGTGTACTCTCCTGTAGACTCGACATGTACCAGTAACCATATTTAGGATCATACAAAGATATGTTAAAATCATCAAAAACCATAATCTTGCAATAATCTCAAGAATTTTCTAATGATGTGCGGTAGTATTTGATTAAATGAGATAAGCATCCAAAAGTACATTTGTAATAGTAGTTCCAAACAAAGGAGAAATTTTGAAAAAGGGACAATGTAAAGTATAGAAAGATTAAATACATCATTAATTAATAGAAAGATTAATAGTATAGTCATAGGACAATGTAAAGCATAACTTTATTATTATTGTATTATAGAATCCAAAATAGGATCTCTCTCCTTTTAAACACCTAATTTATGAGGAAACATTAAGTGTTATTTCAATCTCGGGATAACTTTGTTCTCTAGCAAAATTACTTAAGAAACTTATTTCATGACCTGCAAAATTTTTCATGCACCTAAGACAAATAAAATAGATCCATCATTGCTATTGATCATGAAGACTGAACAAGTGAGTCCAGCATGATCAATTGCTACAATTGCATTTGGTTGGTGGACCAGTCAAGATATTATTTATGCACCGTAATGTTTTAATTGGAAAATTGCCTCTATTTAAAGGTTACAGGGCAATGAGCCTAGGAATTATGTATGTAATATTTATGTGTTTGGCAATTAATAAAATTAGGTTTGCTGTAAGATGGAATACTCTCCTTTTTCCTAGATTTTCTTGTTAATATCATGGATTGGTTGCGTATTGATACGATGCAATAAGTTAATCGCAATGTCCATGTGATGCGATTGCTGCTCAACCTTGTGTTTGAGTTTTGAAAAATCAATGTGACCTCGTTATGGAAAAGGATTTGATTTATAAATATTAATTACACACATATCAATAAAAATCAGTATTAAAAATTTAATAATATATATTTTTGGTTACTTAACAAGTGTCATGACGTGACACCTTCTTATTATATGAAAATAATTGTAGTGCATGAAGGTGCAATCTAATTCTCTAAACTATTAGTGGTACTCTATGAAGTAATAAAGATCACTTATAGGAGAAGACCCTACATATGTGGTGAATAGAATAACCATCTTATTTTAATTTTAATTAAAAGCATCTTATTCTGAAAGGGCAATTGACTTTCTATTACAACCCCAAAAGTCTTGACGCGTGGTCCAAAACAAGTTATTAGCTTTTTTTTTATAGATCAAAGTAATTGGTCTGTTCAACTGAAACATATGCCCTGATTACACGTCAATCGCTTATTCACATGCATCTAGTATAGCTCCTCCACAATGTGGTTGGCGAGACCTATTCAACATGCGAGCCATTGTGACGGGATTTATTGCATACCAATTAAACATTTAGTCATTCAGCTAATAATTCAAGATTGTAAAGCAAAAATTGACTGAAAGTTATCACCAAATGGTTTTGATCATAGAATCCTTTCGAACTGTCATTTTTCTATTGTCCATCATGCCTCTCTCTTGACCAAACTAAAGTAACATGTGTTACACAACAAAAGTTAAATATAGAAAAGTTCCTTGGATTAATATGTGGGGAGACCTTTACCTTTTTGTGCTGGCTTCGGCCCCAATTGGCCCGGCCCTGCACCCATGAAATAAAACTTTATATATAGCTTCGCAAGCAAATGAGCCTAGTCGATGTCCAACGATGATTTTTGTGGGCCCCATATAAGACTGAACTTATCTAACAGTTGAAATTTATCGGGATCTTGTACACCCAGTTCATACAAGTGCCGCTTGGATCCACACTAAAGCCACCAGGCCCAATGCCTGGTGACCAACGGGGAGACTTGACGGTGACACGAGACTTGCAAACGCTCTCTCGGTGCATGAAGACTTCAAGGTGTCTCAAAGTCTTTCGAAGAACAAGACAAAATGCCAGTGAAGAAAAGCATATACAGAAGAGACGTCGTGGGGTTCAGTGGGATCCATCCGGAGGAGGACCTTTCTCAATGACGAAATGTGGATCACGCGAATTGAGGATGTCCCGTGGGAGATTTCACGATGACGAAATGTGTATTATGCGAGATGGTCGAGTGCTCGACGATTCTCTATAGCCATGGAGGAGCAGTAGGAGTACAGGGCTTCCACAATGTGTTTCTCAGTCTTCTTACTAACCTTACGGGGTTTGTTGATGATCTCTTGATCTCACCGCAAGATGATGAAGTACAACAATGGTGGCACCCAAAAATAGATAATGATGATTTTCGCAATATCGTGGATACGTCTCCCTGTTTGTATTTCAATGAGGTCTTGTCACATAACATCGTTTGTAATTTTTTTTTCCGATTGGATCCTTCAAGTATCTTTCTTCTTCTTTTTTTTCGTATTGGTCTATCTATTTTAAAAACTTACGAAAGTGCTGCTAACATGGTGCTAAGTTGCAGTTAATTGCTACTCTAACATTACATGTGTTATCAGATGATTATTTGGACAAAAGCCACAAAAATCCTAAATTATGTATATTATGACACATTTATCCTAAACTTTTTATGTGACACCTGGAAATTCTAAACTTATACCCGTGTGACACATTTACTCTCTGTCAAAATTTTGTCAATGAGAACCGTTAAAAATCTGCCTATGTGAATGCCAAAAACAAATAGTGTTGATATGAGCAAAATAAAAATGACGTTATTTTGACTAAAAAATCATCTAACGGAACTTTAAGAGAGGGTAAATATGTTACATAAGTACACGTTTGGAATTTTTTATGTCAAAAAAGAAAAATTTTAGGATAAATGTGTCACGGTGGAAAAAATTTGAGATTTTGATGTTATAAAAAAATTCAGGATAAATGTGTCATAGTAAATATAGTTTGGGATTTTTTTTTTTTTGTAGCTTTTTTCCTAATTATATTTTAAAAATGCATAATGGAAATTTTCTTTTAGAAAGAAATAAGTCAAGAAGAGCGCCCAATCACGTTGAAGGCATTGCATCTGTCATCGGGTTTAGGAAAATGCGATGTCGCCCGTAGAACTTGAGGAGTTTGCAACCATAGCCGCAAGCCTCTGTGGTAACGGTTGTGACCATAGCTTAGATTTTGTGTGTGCTCAATAGGTCTTAGAGGAGCCATAAACCTATTAAAATGGATTATAAATTTATTTCTTAACCCATATTTAATAAGTTGGGTTGTTATATTGATTAATTATATTTAGTAAATGTGCCATAAATAAGTTTAGAATAGTAAAATTCAAAAACAATACATGTGTTAAATGCATTCACAACTTACTCAAACTTAACCCACCTCTATGACTCTCTCTCCCTCACTCGACTCACGCTTGCTTCACTTTTTGTTTCTTTCATCTTGGTTTGGATATGAATTTTGTTAAATTAGGTTAAATATAAATGTATTATTTTAGCGATATGGATTGGGTTAATAAGAGTTGGGTATGAGTTGGGTCAAGTATGGGTAGCTAGATATATATTGCATGGAAATTGATTAAAATGGGTTAAATGGGTCAATTTAAATTGGATTCTCGCCGACCTGATCCATCCGTCAGATGAGTGCAGCCTCTGGAATCCTAGGAAGGAGCAAAGGTGAGCAGTACGGGAAGGCCACATGGGGAGGGTCTTTCCGTCATCCATCAAGGGCATTATTGTGACTTTAGTTTCAAAGTAATGCGTGGTACGTAAGGAAGCCATAGAAATATAGCGGAGGTCCATCACTCGAAGGTAAACTACAAGAAAACCTAGTAGAAAAAAGCACCCAGCTGAAACACACTTGGATGTTTTTGCATTTGACTAGAATTTTAGCCTTAGCACGGGGACTGTTAAATATGTTTTGAATTTTATGTACTTGGTTCGGGTTTATGACCCGACCCGACATATTTTTTTGTGCGATCCAAAGTGGAGAAAGTTGAGATTTGGGAGACTTTTTATCTGCGGCTAGGTTTTCTCATTGTGTTAGTGAGAGAGAATTTTGTTTTGAGAGAGGTTTTTCGTGGTAGTGAGGTTTTGTCGTTATGTCGACTTACGAAATTTGTACTCTCTTTGATTATAGTAGAACTTTGTCTTGTCTCGTCTGTGGGCGTAGATCACCCTGTGATCGAACCACGTAAATCACTGTGATACATCTTTTTTTTTTTCGCATCCGTTTCCAACAGGGACAACAAAATCTTCTGAATCTCTCCCTTAATTCTGTACAAACTTTTTATTTTCAATTTTCCATTAGAGATTTTTTTTTGAAATACTTTGAAAAAAATGTCAGTTTGAAATTACACCTGCAAAATCAATTAAAAGTGTAAATTTTTTATCTATATGTCAATCTCGTCCATGACTATTTTGTAGAAAATATTTGAGACTGCTTCTTCACACATTTGTTTGAGATATTATATAAGACCGCGGTCAATGACAAAAAAAATTAGGTGAGTCTAAGCCATTAGTTTGAAAAATTTAGGGAGAAAGACAAAAAAAGTACTACTTATTTCTAGCCTTTAATGTAGGTTATGACTCCGTTTGTTTCAGTATGATGATAAATGATTTGGAAAACATTTTTCTAAAACTGATCGTTTGTATGGCTTGCGATAATAAGCTAATGAAAAATATTTTCATTAGCAACAATAATTTATATCTAAGTATTTTTGTAGAGGCGATGAACTATAATCCGTTCGGTCATTTGGGTAAGTGATATAACCAATCATTTTTAGGAAAATATTTTTCAGATTATTCATTTTCCATAAAACAAATAGACCCTAAGTATTCCTTGCTAGCTAGTTATTCTTTCATTGCGGTTTATTAGTATCAAAGTTTAAAACAATTTATTTGTTCTTTCATGTTCAATGGCAGATTGAAGGAAAAGTACCAAAAAAATTATAAACATATTGCATTGGTACCAATTTAGTCTTAAACCTTTCAATTCGACCGATTTAATCCTAAACATTTTCACATTGGTACCAATTTAGTCTATGTGGCCAATTTAGACCGGAAATTGCTGGCGTAGCGTTAACCATCCTATATGGCATGGTGGCGTTGACATTGACATTTTTAATAATATTTTAAATTTTTAATAATATTTTTAAAATTCCCTTTTTTTTTTTTCATCCTCGCCAGAGTTGGTGAGGACTATGACGCCTTTGCCGATCCTCGCCTGTTCCCGATCGCCGGTCTTGCCCGAGAACTCACCGTAGGCCAAAGAAGAAAGAGAAGGAAAAAAAAAGCGAAAAAAAAAAAAAAAAAAAGGGATTTTTTAAAAAATTTAAAAAAAATTCAAAAAATTATTAAAAATGCCTACGTAAGCGCTTATCGTCCATCAGCCATGCCACGTGGGACAATTGGCGTTTCGTTAGCGATTTTCAGCCTAAATTATTTGGATGGACTGAATTGGTACCAATTTGAAAATGTTTAAGACTAAAATGATCTAATTGAAAGTTTAAGACTGAAATAGTACAATACAATAGGTTTAAAACTTTTTTTTGGTACTTTTCCCCGGATTGTATATCTTGATGTTGATGCCGTAAAAGTTATTTCTTAATCTTTTTGAAAATAAAAAAAAATTGGTTCTTCAATAAAGTTACCATCAAGTAAATTCTCTGATTCTTCTCTCTTGATCTTTTGATCCTCTACTCTAGCACCACAGAGTCCAATAATTTTGATTATCACCCTTTATCATATCTCTAAGTAATCATATCATGGTTGGAAAACGTAATAATTTCTGAGTTTTAAATGTGTTTGTCTTTCCCACTCTCACTAACATCTAAACGGAAATTAGATTAACTGAACTATAAATGAAAGAAAGTTAAGTAAATTGAGATTTTTTTTTGCCATCATATCAAATTAGATCATATTATCTTTTCCTAGAAATGGAAATTATATTAAGGTTAAGCCACGACATAATTAGCAAGAAAGTAAAGACCGAAAGTGAATGAAGATTTTTACGTGCCATAAAAGTGAACTGGGATTAGATTAAGAAAAAAAAGAAGATAAAGAGGGTGAAAGTAGATTTTCTTTGGGACATATTATTATTAAATGTAAGGACAAAATAAAAAGAAGAAAAGATAACGGGAAAGAGGGATATTACAATGACAAAATGGCCATATCTCAACCTCATATAAACTTGCACAAATGCTTGCACAACCATAAGTCCGAAGCGAATGGCAAACATAACATATATATAGAATACCACAATCAACACTAGAAGTCGTCATGGACAATTAATAGACATGTTACCACAGTACTAAAGATTACATGTTGAACCTGCTGAATCCATTCCCAGATCAGAAAAGACATCTTGACGTCCCATGTGGGCTGGCATCCCCTTCTTATCCGGTCTCTTCATTTTATTCCCAAATCTCTTCAATGTTTTCTTCAACTTCTTCAACTGCCAAGCCAAGGTGGATAGCAGCCAGTCGCCGAGCCACTACCCTCATTGCCGGCCTGTTCGCCCGGCTTTGGTCCAAGCACTTCACTGCAATCTCAGCAAACATTTCTACCCTCTTCATCTCATAGTCACTAGCGCCCTCGAAGTCCACGAGATCGACGAGTTTGTTGCCCTTCACGGAAGAGATGAAATGGTGGATCATATTGATCGAATCCCCGGACTCAGTAAAAAGTTCCTTTCTCGTGAGCAACTCCGCAAGGACAACTCCAAAGCTGTATACATCACTCTGAGTTGTTAGTGTACCGGTGATTAAATATTCTGGATCGATGTAACCCAACGAGTCTTGCTTTTGAGTGGCTACGATATGTCTATGCTTTGGTGAGAAGAGTACCGAAGTTCCAACATCAGATACTTTTGCCGAGTAGCTTTGATCTAAAAAGTTTTGATCAAGAAATATGTTTGCTGACTTGATGTTGCCATGAACGATAGGGGGTTTTATGCTGGAGTGCATATAATTGAGTGCAAGAGCAGCTTCGGCGGCTATTTTGAAACGGTCTCCCCACGATTTTAAGATGGTCGACTCATCCTGATGGATGTGTTCGAAGAGGGTGCCATTCGGAATGTATTCATAAACCAGCAATGGTATTCTGGTCTCTAAGCAAATGCCTTTGAGCTTCACCACATTTTTGTGGCTTCTTTTCATCAGAAATTCAAGTTCACGCTGGAAATCCCCCTTTATTCGAGACTTGTACGCATCTTTAGGCTTCCTGACCACGACTATGTCATCCCCCGCTATGTTCCCTCTATGGACGGAACCAAAATCGTCATCTCTGAGCTTATTGCTGCTATGATAGTTGTTGGTTGCTTTTGTCAGCTTTGCCTTCGGAAAGATTTGAACTCCCAGTTGTTCCAAGAGCTCTCCTCCATTTTGTCTGAAATTTATGTTTCTCACCCTCCGCATTCGGCTGATGAATCCAATTCTATCGAATATGTCGTCGCTTCCTCCTCGATCCGAGATGTCGTCGCTTCCTCGATCCGAGATGTCGTCGCTTCCTCCTCGATCCGAGATGTCGTCGCGGCTACAGTCTTCACTGGTACTGGAGACACTGGAGGTGCGCATATTGAACACCATCTTGGAAAAATCGAGTCCTTGAATACAAACCGATCGTCTGAGCTTATATCTAGAGATTTCCTTGGACACGCACTTTCTGTTTATTGGCGTAAGGATAACTTTCGCTTGGTGTGAACGAAAGGAGAAGAAAAGTCAGTGTAACTGTGGCTGATGTCAATTTGTCGGGCTCACTCCATAGTCTTCCCTTGACTCTGAGTACCTTCGTGGCGAGAGAAGGGAAAGGGGAGCGAGGGAGGGAGGGGTTTTGGTTGCCTCAAAAGCTTCCATATTTTCTGCGAGAATAAAGTCTCGACCCTCTTGCCAAAAAAAAATAAAGAAATAGTGTCGACCCGATTCTGCTGTTGTCCACATGTTGATTCTTGATGTTTCAATCTTTGTAACGCACCTGATCTTTTAAAATTACAACGAGTGAGCTATAACGATTATTTCGGCCGAATTATTATCCTATTTATGAATTTTTTAACTAGGTTACTCCCATATAATGTGAAATTTTGGTATGATAGCGAGTATTTGTAGAACACGCCACATATAGGCTGGAAATCTTCCTTCATCAGTGACTTGTGCACATCTTTAGGTTTTCTTGACCGTGAACTCGTTGTCCTGCGCTACTGTCCCCTCTTTAGACAGGACCTAAACCGCCCTCACCGAGCTTATGGTTATCATCGCAGTTGTTGGTTGCTTTTGCCACTTTGCCTCCGTACAGAATTTAATGTGAGAAATTGTGACGAAATTTATTTGTGTGCAAATTAAACGTTTAATCATTTCATGAATAATTCAAAATTTTAAAAGCAGAATGATACAACTAACATAAAAGTTGTCTAACCAATTATCTTTATCGTTGAGTCCTCTTTTGGAGAGTCATTTTTTTATATTGTCTATTGTGCATCTCCATCGAAGACCAATCCAAAGTACGTGTTTCACGAGCAAAGTGAAACATAGACATCCACCTTTATATCAACCTTTGAGGAGACCTATCCCTTTCCAGTTGGCTTGACCCTACACCCAAACATTAACAACATGTTCCGCATGTAGATGGCTCCCAGTAGATCTCTAACGTTGATTTAAGTGGGCTCCATATAAGACCGGCATCATCTATCTGCTGAGATTCATTGGGATTTTGTGAATACGGCTCATGCAAGTGTGGCTGGGATACGCGCTAAAACCTCCGGGGCCCGATGCCCGGTAGTGGACCGCATGATGTCTAGAACGGGAAGACTTTGGTGACAATGCACGAAGACTTACAAGTCGTCTCGAAGTCTTTCGAAGAACACGACAAAATGCGAGAGAAAATGTAAAGAAAGGAGAAATTGTGGGATTCCCAAGAAGATAATTACGATCATCTCCGCATAGAATTATCTTTTTCTATTGTTACTCCGGGAACTATTTTTTCTAAATGAAGTTGCTTTTTACATCTTGAATAACAGAGATAACCGCGTTCTAGTATTGGAAAAAGTAGGCCCCTTATACGTATATCAACAAATATCATGCATTTTCCGCATAGACTGGACATGTACCCGTAACCATATTTAGGGCCATACAAAGATGTATTAAAATCATCGAAAACTGTAATCTTGCAACAATCTCGAGAATTTTCTAATGATAATGTGGGAGTTTTTGATTAAATGAGATAAGCATCCAAAAGTACATTTGTAATAGTAGTTCCAAACAAAGGAAAAAAAATTTGAAAAAGGGATTTGGTTGATGGTTATTAAATTGTGCACGTTAAGCGCCCGACGATCATGTCTTTGTCTTTATGTAGGATAGCCGACATCATCCACGTTAGCGATTTCCGGCCCTAAATTGATCGGATGGACTAAATTGGTACCAATATAAAAATGTTTAGGACTAAATTAATTCAATTAAAAGATTTAGAACTGAATTGGGGTTTATGACTTTTTTGATATTTTTTCTTCAATACAATAGGTTTAGGATATTTCTGACACTTTTCCCCATAATAATTAAGATCATTACTAGGAGAAGGCCCTACTTAGGCGGTGAATAGAATAACGGTCGCATTTTAATTTTGATTAAAATCATCTCTTTTTTTTAAAAAGGGCAATTGACTAGCTATCACAACCCAAAATATCTTGACACATAGTCCAAAACAAGTTATTAGCTTTTTTTTTTTTTACGATTCAAAGTATTCGAATTGTTCGATTTAGATAAATGTTGCAATTACACACAACTTATTTGTTCATATGCATCTACTAAAGCTCCTCAATAGTGTGACTGGCAAGACCTATTATGAATGTGAGATGATGTGACAAAATTTGTTGTATAAAAATCAAATGCTTAATCACTCAGTTATTAATTCGATATTGTAAAACAAAAATTTGACTGAAAGTTATCCCCGAATGGTTTTGATCATAGAGTCCCATCGAGCTGTCATTTTTCATATTAGATGCAAAGTCTTTTTACGCCCCTCTCTCTTGACCAAACTAAAGTAACATGTGTTACGCAACAAAAGTTAAACATAGAAAAGCACCTTGGATTAATATGTGGAGAGACCTTCACCTTTTCGTGATGGCTTCGGACCCAGCTGGCCCCACCCTGGATCCAAGGAAAAAAAATTAATAACATGCTTCGCACGGTAATGAGCCTAGTTGATCTCTAACGTTAATTTATGTGGGCCCCATATAAGACTGATCTCATCCAACAGTTGAAATTCATCGGGAACTTGTGCACCTGGTTCATGCAAGCGCGGCTTGGATCCGCACTAAAACCACCGGGCCCAACGCCTGGTGACCAACATGGGTGACTTGGTGCACAAAGACTTCAAGGGCCCGTTTGACAACACGCCAAACAGTGAAAATTTATGTTCTTAGGAAATAGTTTGGGAGGTAAAATCGTTTAGTAAACTTTTATTCCAGGCACATTTTTGCAAAAATTTGTGCGAGAAATTGTTTTTGGAAGAGAAACAAGAAGTAAAAAAAGTTGCTTATTGTTTTCAAGATAATTTTAAGAATCAGTGTTTTTTCTTTTTTTTTTTTTTTTTTGTGTTGTTCTTCATTACCGGGCCGGCCACCGCAACGAGGCCATAGCCGAGGGCGGCGAGGGCGTCATGGCCCTCGCCTACCCCGTCGACGGCGGCGGTCGCCCTCAAATGGGGAGAGGGTCGGACCCTCATTTGGGGGCGAGGCGGCCTCACCTAGACATGGCGAGGCTCGGCCCTCGCCCTGTAGCGAGGGTCCACCCCCGCCCTCGCCCGGCGAGGGCCGTGGCGCCCTCATCGGTCCGGTCCCGGCCGTGGCGATTCTTGGCCCGCCGACCACCGATCGGCCATGGCCAAAGAAGAAAATAGTTAGAAGAAAAAAAATAAACAATTCAAAATATTATTAAAATATTATTTGGGAATGTAAATTTTGTGTAGTTTACCAAACACGTTTCTATTCTTTTCTACTCTAGGAATAGAAATTTTGGATAGTTTATCAAACAACTTCAAATACTCGAGAAATTGTTTAGGATTACGAAGAATAAAAAAAATCATTTCTGTTCAAAAATTGTTTAGAGGCAGAGAATGGTATTCATGCGCACCCCAAGTCGTCTCGAAGTCTTTCGGAGAACAAGACAACATGCCAGAAAAAAAAAAAAGTACCACAGAAAAGATGTCGTGGGGTTCCCCGTGATCCATCCGGAGGATGACCTTTTTCGATGACGAAACGTGCATTATTACTCGAAATGGTCGTCGCTCGACCATTCTCTATATAGCCATGGAGGAACAGTAGGAGTATAGGGCTTCCACGAAGGGTGTTTCTCAGTCTTCTTACTAACCTACGGGATGTGATCTCTCAGTCTCAGAGCAAGATGATGAAGTATAATAACAGCCACACCTACAAAACATATAACGGATCATATTTTCATTTCAATGACCTCTCGCCAGTACGATTGTTGTTACTTGTTAGTTCAGTTATGCTACTTTTATAGGTTTTGAGTGGTTTGATTCTTTTGCAAAACTGCAAAAGTTGTATTCATATTAGTATAGATGTACCTTGCAAAACTGGAAGGTTGAATTCATACTAGTATAAATGTATGTCTATACTAGAAAACAATATTAATGATTATCTCTGTAGAGAATTATTAATTTTTCACTTGGGAAACTGTAATTCTCTAAGAGAAGCCACTTTTTCATCTTGGATTACAAATATAATGACATTCGAGTGTTTGAAAAAAAGTAGTCCTCATCTACGAATATTAGAAAATATCGTGATATACTCTCCGTGTAGACTCGACATGTACCCAATCCATAACCATATTTATTGGCATGTAAATATGTATTAAAATCATCAAAAAGAAAAATCTTGCAATAATCTCAAGAATTTTCTAATAATATATTGCAGTATTTGGTTAAATAAGATTAGCATCCCAAAGTACATTTTGTAATTGTAGCTCCAAACAAATATAAAAATAGTCGACTTGGAATCATGCGTTGGATATGCTGATTTTGACTATCAATCAAGGGCAAATATACAAAGCGTTTGACTCATCGTAAGAGTTGTAACTGGCAACGCATATGATAATTCTAATCTTCATAATAAGATGTGCTCGACTTACATAGAAATCGGCCATTTACTGACATTCTTTTTCATGTGCCAACAGATGATTAGAGCTACCAGACTCCCCAGCATTGTGGTGACTTGGTATGTAAAGGGAGCCATAGAAAATAAGCAAAGATGCATTACTCGAAGGTAAACTACAAGAATTAACTTTGGACTTTGGACTCTAAAGATGCGTATGGTTTAGTAATCTCTAAGGACTTTGGACTTTCAAAGCTTTTGTGCCAAAGTGCTAAAGTTGAGGTGTTTGGTTCCGCATTTCCAAAACTTATGAGACAAAATTAACTTTTCCAAAATTGCTTAGCCCTAGACAAGTCCCATCAAACATTGGCATTCGACAATTTGGAATGCGGCTTTTAGGGTTAATGTTTTTTTTCCCAACTTTGCCCTCATTAAATTTTTCAAGCTCCAGTTATACCCTTACCCTCACTTTCCTATGCAGATTTGGTTGTCATCACTCATTGTCATCAACGAGCTTAGATTTGACTGATGTCGCCTTAGGTTGCCACTGGCGACCATAGAACCAAGGTTGCGTGACTTAGTCAAGGCAACACTTGGGCCGCACAAACTCAATTGCCCTCGACTGGGGGTTGCTCGACCTCAAATACCCTGGGGAGGGCCATTGAGGTCACACAACCTTGGGCCACTGAGGTAACGAGACTCGGAGTTGCCTTGCCTGGCCGCCCAAGGTCGCAAGACCCTTAGCATCAGCTTGCTTGGGTTGTCCGAGGTGGCGTGATCCTTGGCATCGACTTGCCTGGTCTCTTTGATAGTTCAATCCTCGTTGGCTCGATTTCTTCCAATAGGTTGGGTTTTCGATCGATCCTCTCCACTCTCTCTCTCTCATTTTAAAAATTGCTTTGCAAAAAACCCTAATCTATTTGCATTTCATGAAAACCATTTAGTCTAAAGTAATTTGCACTTGTATAAAGCATTGGACAAAAGCTCTCCCAAATCCACTCTTAGCACGGGGATCACAAAATCTTCATACTATTTTAGTCTTTCTCCCATTATTTTATAGTGACTTTTTATTTCCAATCTTTTGTTAAGAGATTTTTTATTCGAAAAATATTTAAAAAAATGTCACGCTCAAATTGCAATTGCAAATCAATCAAAAGTATATTTTTTTTATCTGTTTGTCAATTTAGTTTAAGACTATTTGCTAGAAAATTATTGAAACTGCTTTTTACACTATCGTTTAAGATATTATACAAGACAGCGGTCAATGACTTAAAAATTAATTGAGTCTAAGCCAGAAATTTGTAAATTTCAGGTAGAAAGAACAAAAAGTACTTCTTATTTCTAACGCCTTTAATGTAGGTTAAGTATCTCTTGCTCGCTAGTGTTTTTCTTCGTAGTTTTTAGGTATCAAACTATATATATATATATATATATATATATATATATATATATATATATAACTTCTTTCATCTTAAATGGCATATAGTATATCTAGCTTTGATGTTGTAAAAGTTATTTCTTTATTTTTAAAGACTTTGCTCTACAATAAAGTTATTATCAAGTAAATTCCCTGATTCTACATCCTTGATCATGTGAAATTCTCATATGGGTTTGGATAAGAACTTTTTGTTAAAATTAACTAAATGACTTTGGAGCTCAAGGTACGATAGGTTTGACTGGAAAACATGGTATTTTGTGAGTTTTGAATTGGTTTGGCTTTTCCCCTCTCACTCCTATTTAACATCTAAACTGAAATTAGATTAAATGAACTATAAATAATGAGAAAGCAAAGTAAATTGAGATGTTATTTTTTGCCATCATATCTAATCAAGAGCAAGTTACAAAAATGGAAAAGTGAGTAAAAGTAGATACTTTTTCTGGCCTATTTTTGTCTTTTTCGCCAGCTCACTTGCCATAAAAAGTGAATTGGGATTAGACTAAGGAAAGAAAAGATAAAAAGGGCGCGAGTAGAATTTTTTTCTGACGTATTATTAAATTGAGATGTTTTTTTTTGCCATCATATCTAATCAAGAGCAAGTTACAAAAATGGAAAAGTGAGTAAAAGTGGATACTTTTTCTGGCCTATTTTTGTCTTTTTCGCCAGCTCACTTGCCATAAAAAGTGAATTGGGATTAGACTAAGGAAAGAAAAGATAAAAAGGGCGTGAGTAGAATTTTTTTTTTCTGACGTATTATTATAATATGTAAGGAATAAAAGAAAAGGAAGAGAGATAAATGGAAAGAGAGATTATGATAATGACATAATGGCCGCATGCCAGCCTCGTATAATTCTACTTCAATCCACGACATTGCAGATATTATATTAGATTGTGGCACTTAAACTTGCATAAATGCTTGCTCACATATAAGTCTCTAGAAAATGGCAACCATATATTCAGATTACACATTCAACCCTCGAAGTCCTGGTGGACAATTAATAGACATGTTACTACACTAATAAAGTATCAGATGCTGGAACCTGCTGAATTCATTTCCAGATCAGAAAAGAGACCTTGACGTTGGCTGGTCTCACAAGTAATTGAAGTCGCATGGGAGTAGAGGTTTTCTTCATCCACTTTGTGTTCGGTCTATTCATTGTTTTCTTCAACTGTCGAGCTGTCGTGCTCAGAGTTAATCCTCACAAGTTGCTCAGCCACTTCCCTCATTGCTGGCCTCTTCGCACTACTTTGGTCCAAACACTTCACTGCATTCTCAGCAACCATTTCTACTCTCTCCATTTCATCTTCACTAGCACCCTCGAAGTTTATGACATCGGAGAGTGTCTCATCCTTCACAGAAGAGATGAAACAAAGGATAATATTGATTGGCTCTCCGGACTTAGTAACAAAACTTGTAGGTACCTTTACCGTGAGCAACTCCACGAGGACAGCTCCAAAGCTGTACACATCACTCTTAATTGTTAGCGCACGGTGGTTAAATATTCCGCATCGATGTAGCCCAATGTGCCTTGTATTTCAGTGGCTACAATATGACTATCTCTGGCGATATAAGCATTGAAGTTCCAAAATGTGACACTTTTACTAAGCAGTTTTGATTTAGAAGCATGTTCATTGACTTGATGTCGCCATGAATGATTGGGGGTTCTGTGCAAGAATGCATATACATGAGTGCAAGAGCAGCTTTAGGGGCTATTTGAACCGGTGTTTCCACAATCTTAAGATGGTTGACGCATTCTGATGGATGTGTTGGAAGAGGGTCCCATTTGAAATGTATTCATAAACCAGCAAGGGTATTCTAGTCTCCAAACATATGCCCTCAAGCTTCACCATGCTTTTGTGGTGAAGTCTCGTCACATCTTCAAGTTCATGGTGGAAATCGCCCTTTATTAGAGATGCATGCATATCTTTAGGCTTCTTGACCGCGACCACAGTGTCCCCTGCTGTTCTCCCTCTATAGATGGAACCGAAATCTCCCCTCACCGAGCTTATTGCTATTGTCATAGTTGTTGGTTGGTTTTGCTAGCTCTGTTTCCGTAAAAATTTGAACTCTCTGGTCTTTCAAGAGCTCTCCTCCATTTCGTCTAAAGTTTTTCTCTTTGCTTCTCCTCCTCCATGTTTCAAAGACCAAACCGACAACAATAATGAAGAAGAAGGCGACAACAATCGCTGCCAAAGAGTATATGCTACTGGATTAATGATTTAAGCATATAATCCTTATACAGTCCACATCGTTGATAATAGAAATTAATTTCAAACACACAACCCATTTTATCCTTTTCAACATAATCTGTAACCACCACCATTGATTTCAAAATATAACTAACGGTGATAGAAATGATTTCTGCCTAGTTTAGGGTAAATGTATCACAATAAGCATAATTCAGAATTTTTGATGGCTTTTGCTCTAAAATAAAAAAAAAAATAAAAATATGTTCTTTTCTTAATAGTGTACATGGGCGGATTTGCTAGGCGAGGTAGTGTTAATACTAGCCCCACCTAATGTTCTGCAGGATGCCTTGGCGAGCATTTTTGTGGGGATTCCCGGTGCCTATCCTTAGTCTATGAACCCCGCTACCCTTAAGCTTTTTAGGTGTGGATCCATTCCTTTTTGTAGCTATATTATCCAAATTTTGACATTTACATATATACGTTAAATTTCAATAACTCTAAATATGTAATAGATGAGAAAATGCATTTTAATACCCTGGGGAAAACTAATACATCCACTGCAAAATCTCAATTTAAACAAGGGTTATTATTAGGGGTATCAATGGGTCGGGTCGGGTATCCCGACCTGACACAAACCCACTCTGGTCATGCCCGACCTACCTGGACCCACCTAAGACCCCATTCACCAGACACCCCAAGGCCCGGGCTGGGCTTCAAGTTTTTTTTTTTTTTTCACTTTCACTTTCACGCAGATAATAACATCAAAAGGCAGAAGACAATTCTCATAAAGAAAAATTTCTACGAGAGTAATCACCATCACGGAGAGACATGGTTCACGATACTTGGGTCGTATTATTACGAGTCTATCTTAATATCAGTATACATGCTAAACAATTGATACACTTCCGGCTCCCGATTGAATAATGCAAGTTGTTCTTTGATGTTATCAAAAGACAGAAGCTCATGTAAAATATCCAGCTCAAGGAAGCGTTTTGCCTCTCAATAATCATCATCCACCACTCCCCGTCTTCAAGAAAAACACCATTAGAACATAAACATAACTCTTTTCGCTCTAAAAACTGACATTTCTATCTTCAATGCTGCTCCATCAAATGTCCCTGTTCTCCGAACCTTGAATCACCAATAAGACAAAGCGGTCGAACCGGGACTTTGAGTTTAAACAACAAACATCCGCTCCCCGCCCGGAAGAGATTAAACTTTCGATTCATACCGCAGACAAACGTTTCCAGGGTTCGTGCGTCTAAACGACGGCAGTCTCTGCGACTATGAATCACACCGCAATGCGATTCCCAGCACTAGAACACTCGTTAATTCTTATCTTTGCTAAACTCGGGAACAACGTCATCATCCTCATCATCATCCTCACGAAATCAATACAAAAGAAAGGCAACATCTTGGAATCCTGAAGCAAAATCCCTGTTCATTGTGTCGCATCAAATCGTAGTTCCAACTCCCTCTCAATTTATTAGGCACAAGTCAGGAACGAAAACTTCATCAAGCTTAAAACCCAACAAGAACCTCACCCCTCAACATCAGCCAACGACAGCCAAGTTCAAAGCCCCAAAAAGAAAAGAAAAAAAAATGGAAACTTGAAAGCATCTACAGGACTTTGAGCATATCCTCGGCACCATGAAGGTGAAGGCCCCGCCTTCCTCTAGGTTGAGCACCTTCACGATGCCGTCCTCCGCGAGCAAGACGTACCATCGCGACCGCACCCGAGCCCCATCGGCTGGTCGCCGTGTTGAGCTTGCACCCGATCGCCCTCTTGAAGTCCCCTGCCCCATCCAACAGCAGCATGACGTCATCGCCGATGCCCGTGTTCTCTTCCACGCCCGCATCACGAAGGCGCTGCTCACGGAGATGCGGCGATGTTGCCCACGCCCTTGACCTTCAACTCCCGGCCTTCTCCACGAACCCCGCAGGTGCTTCCCAGTAGGTCGGGATGAAGGCCCCGGACGGCGAAGAGGATCGACTTCTTCCCGCCGTGAGGGCGGAGATGGTGGTGGTCTGAGCTCGGGCCGGTAGGGTCAAGCAGGAGAGGGTGGCGGGGAGCCTATCGCCCACGGGAGATGGCGGCGTGTGTGGCGGCAAAGTGGTGAGGCGGAGGGGCTTGCCGGGGACCGCGCGGGGGACTAAGAGGGGGAAGAGCGGCGGGCGTAGGGCCAGAGAGGGAAGAGAGAAGGAAGAGAGACAAAGAGGGAGATGGGTCGGCCCAGAGTATTAAAGAGCCGACCCTAAAATACCCCAACCCTAATGAAACCTCAAATTATAGGGCCATATTTAAATAAAATTAAGGCTCGACCTCAAAATACCCTTAAATTTTAGGGCCGGACCAGGCTGCGTGGGGTTGGACCAGGCCAGTGCGGGTTTGATTGACACCCCTAGAAGCCACTGCACTACCTTCATTTAAAAAAAAAAGATTCTCTCTCTCAATTTTTTTTATCCCTTTCGGACCTTTGTGCTTCTGCCCTTGTTCATAGAGTGGAGTTCAAGCGTAAGCCGTTCGCAGCAACCAACTATAGGCACGTATTAAGCACGATAATAGAGGGCGGAAGGGCTAATTGTATCAGCAGAACAAATTCGAGGGACCCGATTGTAGATATAAATACAGAATAAAGAAATCAATATACGAAGGATTTTTATTCAATTGCCGGTGCAAAAGACAGTTTATGTATGAAGGGCCATGCGCCCTTAGTCGTTGTCCTAGTGAAAAGGATGGTCACAGTATACCGAAGACTACTACAATTACATGACTATGCTATTGAGGCTGCGTACCAAATTTGCTGTGTCTTGTATTTAAGAAGAAATAAGCGTAAATAGCATAAGAAATTTAATACGAATAAAGAAATCCTACTAAAACTCTTTTAATAAGTGATACAAGTTTCAGTTGAGCGTTCAAACAAATGAGATCCATTCTTTAAATGATTGGCTTGTTTAAGAAACTAATTACAAAATTGCCATATTATTTATTATAAATTTTTTAATATGATTTCTTAGTACATATAGCATTGCAAGACAAAGAAAAATGAACTATACGGAATATCACCAATTGGGTAAGAATTACTACTTAGAGGTTTTGGACCTCTTGAGATACACTGGTGACAAGTTCGAAACTTTCTAGTTGCTTCTCGACCTCAGAAATCCTTAATTCATTTGTTGTGTATGTTAAACTATGCCGTGTTATAGGATTATCCCGATTATAATCTCACTATGTTGTGGTAAGCTGATAGTGACAGGTTCGCTCGAATTAGCAGCATTTCCAATGGAACATCATATTGCGTGTATATAACTTTTTCGGTAATGCTTAGAGGAAGTCATCAACGCTGGATGCCCTTTCCTCCCATTTTATTTGACAAATAAAATGGCGAAATGTGTATTACGTAAATTGAGGACGTCACGTGAGAGAGGCAATTGAAAGTTGCCCTCGCTCAATTTGGTCTGGGCGACGGCCATTGTCTATAGCCATGGAGGACCAGTAGGACTACATTGCAAAGTGTTTGTCAGTCCTGTTAGACTAACCTACGAGAAATTATGAGATAAGAATAGCAAAAGTGCCATAACTTTCGTACAGCGCTCACTTGAGTACTATAACTTTTTTTTCACTCATGTAAGTGTCACAAATTTGAAAAATTAATCACTTAAGTGCCATCGGTGATTTACCTCGTCGGAAAATCTGACGTGGACGCCAGTTATCCTACGTGACGCCACTGGTGCCGACATGGAAAATTTTTGCAAATTTTTTCACTTACTTAAGTGCAACAAATTTGAAAGATCAATTACTTAAGTACCACTGATAATTTGTCTAGCCAAAAAATCCGATCACTTAAGTACCACATAAGTGACTGCATATATTGATGATTTGAAAGAGAGTAGTTATAATCCTCAAATCAAGAATGGATAAGCCTGGTTATGTAAAGTTTTCTTTACACCACCGGCAGTGTATAATCTAATTTTTCCAAAAAGAAATTCTGAACTATGCTTGGTAGATGATGCAGTATGTAATTGCTGGATAATTAAATGAAGGTAAACTTTGTCTCAGGTCTCATGCTTTCGACAATTGATCGACCACAAGAGTGTATGATGCCGCATATTTTGTGAACTAATTTGTGATAAATGTATTGTTGATATTTTTCTCATAGCTTAAATATTTGATGGTAAGTTTAGCATGTTCTCATGTTCCATCACTTTTTCTGCTAATTAGTTTTTCTTTTTGGTGGGCACTGCTCATTAGTTATCTAGGGAAAATAAGCATGTGTCGACAACGTATAAAATTTTCTGTATAAAGTAAATTTTGCAGTTGTGGTGTTATTATTAGACCCCTCGTATTTTAACAGTATAGTCGCGCACACTGTTAATGTTGCACGCGTAGGAATTTCAGATCCAACAGTGAAAAGCAAGAATACTAGTTCCATAGCAATTTGGGAGAAGACTTTGACAAGTCATCGTAGAGGACGGACTTGACAAGTCGTCGTAGAGGACGGACTTGACAAGTCGTCGTTTGAACGTTTCAACAAAAGGCAAAGACTTCACAAGCAGGTCTTCTTGCCGCTTTGTCGTGCCGTAGAATATTCATTACGAAAACGACATTTTGCAGAAGAAGTGACGAAGTAGTTCTTGCCAGTTTTTGTTTGTTATGTAGACATGAGATTTGTCCGCAGAACTTCTTGTCCATTGAGGATTAGAAGGAAGGTTGACCCAGGAAAGTTTCATAGTCTTCTCAAATATCAGTTGATATTTCTCAAAAAAATTTGTGGAAGCAAACACCCTGTTCACTAATATAATTAGTTCGAATTAGGATAAAATAGCAAACTGATTTATTAGTACTTTCTAGAAACATCAGAATCGACCTTTCTGTTGGCCTTTCCATTTTCAATTCAACAATATAATATTGATTTTTATTGTGATGAAGTTGTAAAATAGGCTTACCATTCTACAACAATAACTTCTTTTGAAAAATTAGTGTGACAAAGCATAAAGCACTAATATAAACTTTAAGGAAACTGGTAATATGGTGATTATAGAATAATATAATATCGATATAAAGTAAACTTCTTTATCAAGAAAGAGTTATGTGCATTTAGGATATGAAGCAATTTTATATTATATTTAATCAAAGGCAATTAAAATGGATAACTGCTTTTTTCCTAATTTTCCAATACAACATGATTTTTATTCTTTACCAAAGATCAGATGCCATGAAAAATATATATATTAGAATTTTAAATCAAGGTCAATTTCAATATATTTCAAGAAAAATACCGCTCTTTCTAACATTTGAGATCTCGGGCTTGCAATCTTGATTATTCAATCATACACTCTTCCCATGGAATCACTACTTCCTCATCCAGGAGCCAAACTCCAACTACCATGACATCCAGTTCCAGGCAAAAGCTCTCTAAATGTAGGGACTAAAGAGCCAAATCCATATTGCATATCCTATCTACGCTATTATTCTTGAGGATAGTGCTAGCACATTTTAGATGGTCTTGATTTCTCAACTTTTTTTTTTCTCATTGGTTCTCACATTTTTTTTTTTTTTAATAATATACGGACACGACTGTAATTAGCAGGCTATGGAGGAGAACCAAAGACATTAACCAACTGACATGATCACTCGCTTAAAGTCGAGTTCCCTAAGGCAAGAATTGAATGCACAAGCATTGATTTTTAACCGAAAGCATGGGAATGCCCTCATCATTGAGTCACTCTCAAGATAGGTTCTTGGAATGTTACAATACAAGATCCGTAGACCGTATAAGACCCCTCAGTATTTGACGATCTAGGTTGCACATACGGGTAATGTTGGGCGCGTAGGAATTTCAGATCCAACAGTGTCAAGTGAGAACACTGTCTCTATAGCGACGTGGGGGAAGACTTGACAAGTCGTCATTGTTTGGACATTTCAACAAAACAAGCCGGACTTCACAAACCTGTCCTCGTCTCGCACTCAGTAAGAAAAAAAGACATTCGCAGAAGAAGTGATAAAGTGGTCCTTGCCAGTTTTTGTTTGCTCGTAGACATGAGATTTGTCCATTTCCCTGCCACTACTCATGGGAAGACGCAGTCCGCCAAAACTTCTCGTCCATTGAGGATTAGAAGGAGGTTGACCCAGAAAAGTTTCTTAGTCTTTTCAAATATCAGCTGATGTTTATCAAAAAATTTGCGGAAGCAAACACCCTTTTCATTGATATAATTAGTTAGAATTAGGATAAAATATTATACTGATTTATTTGCATTTTCTAGAAACATGAGAATCGACTTTTCTGTTGGTCTTTCCATTTTCAAAGCAACAATATAATATCGATGTTTATTGTGATGAAGTTGTAAACTAGGCTAACGATTCAACAACGTCAAATTCTTTTGACAAATAGTGCGACAAAGCATAAAGCACTAATATAAACATTAAGGAAACTGGTAATATGGTGATTATAGAATAATATAATATCGATATAAGGTAAACTTCTTCATAAAGAAAGAGTTATGTGTATTTAGGATATGAAGCAATGTTATATTATATTTAATCAAAGATGATTAAAATGGATATCTACTTTTTCCTAATTTTCCAATACAACATGCTTTTTATTCTTTACGAAAGATCGGATACCATGAAAATAGTATATATTAGAATTTTAACTCAAGGTCAATTTCAATATATTTCAAGAAAAATACCGCTCATTCTAACATTTGAGATCTCGAGCTTGCAATTCGATTATTCAAGTATACACTCTTGCCATGGAATCACTACTTTCTCATCCAGGAGCCTAACTCCAACTACCATGACATCCAGTTCCAGGCAAAAGCTCTCTAAATGTGGGGACTAAAGAGCCAAATCCATATTGCATATACTATCTACGCTATTATTCTTGAGGATAGTGCTAGCGCATTTTAGATGTTCTTGATTTCTCAACTTTTTTTTCTTATTGGTTCTCATAATTGGTTTTTTTTTAATAATCTACGGACACAACCAAAATTAGCTGGCTATGGAGGAGAATCGGCACATTAACCCGCTGACGTGATCACTCGCTTAAAGTTGAGTTCCCTAAGGCAAGAATTGAATGCGCAAGCAATGATTTTTAATCGAAAGCATGGGAATGCCCTCATCATTGAGTCAATCTCAAGATAGGTTCTTGGAATATTACAATACAAGATCCGTAGACCGTATAAAACCCCTCAGTATTTGACGATCTAGGTTGCAAATACGAGTAATGTTGGGCGAGTCGGAATTTCAGATCCAACAGTGTCAAGTGAGAACATTGGCTCCATAGCGACTTGGGGGAAGACTTGACAAGTTGTCATCGTTTGGACATTTCAACAAAAGAAGGCGGACTTCAAAAACCTGTCCTCGTCCCGCACCCAGAAAGAAAAAATGACATTAGCAGAAAAAGTGATAAAGTGGTCCTTGCCAATTTTTGTTTGCTCGTAGACATGAGATTTGTCCATTTCCATGCCACTACTCATGGGAAGACGCAGTCTGCCAAAGCTTCTCACCCATTGAGGATTAGAAGGGAGGTTGACCCAGAAAAGTTTCTTAGTCTTCATAAATATCAGCTGATACTTATCAAAAAAAAAATGTGGAAACAAACACCCTTTTCAATAATATAATTAGTTAGAATTAGGATGAAATAGTATACTGATTTATTTGCATTTTCTAGAAACATGAGAATCGACCTTTCTGTTGGTCTTTCGTTTTCAATGCAACAATATAATATCGATGTTTATTGTGATGAAGTTGTAAAATAGGCTTACCATTCTACAACATTAAATTCTTTTGACAAATTAGTGCAACAAAGCATAAAGCACTAATATAAACATTAAGGAAACTGGTAATATGGTGATTATAGAATAATATAATATCGATATAAAGTAAACTTCTTTATCAAGAAAGAGTTATGTGCATTTAGGATATGAAGCAATTTTATATTATATTTAACCAAAGGTAATTAAAATGGATATCTGCTTTTTTCCTAATTTTCCAATACAACATGCTTTTTATTCTTTACCAAAGATCAGATACCCTGAAAATAGTATATATTAGAATTTTAAATCAAGGTCAACTTCAATATATTTCAAGAAAAATACCGCTCATTCTAACATTTGAGATCTCGGGCTTGCAATCTCGATTATTCAATTGTACACTCTTGCCATGGAATCACTACTTCCTCATCCAGAAGCCAAACTTCAACTACCATGACATCCAGTTCCAGCCAAAAGCTCTCTAAATGTGGGGACTAAAGAGCCAAATCCATATTGCATATCCTATCTACGCTATTATTCTTGAGGATAGTGCTAGCACATTTTAGATGGTCTTGATTTCTCAACTTTTTTTTTCTCATTGGTTCTCATAATTTGTTTTTTTTAATAATCTACGGACACGACCTTAATTAGCGGGCTATGGAGGAGAACCGGCACATTAACCAACTGACATGATCACTCGCTTAAAGTTGAGTTCCCTAAGGCAAGAATTGAATGCACAAGCATTGATTTTTACCCGAAAGCATGGGAATGCCCTCATCATTGAGTCACTCTCAAGATAGGTTCTTGGAATGTTACAATACAAGATCCGTAGACCGTATAAGACCCCTCAGTATTTGACGATCTAGGTTGCAAATACGGGTAATGTTGGGCGCGTAGGAATTTCAGATCCAACAGTGTCAAGGGAGAACACTGTCTCCATAGCGACGTAGGGAAATACTTGACAAGTCGCCATCGTTTGGACATTTCAACAAACAAGCTGGACTTCACAAACCTGTCCTCGTCCCGCACTCAGTAAGAAAAATGACATTCACAGAAGAAGTGATAAAGTGGTCCTTGCCAGTTTTTGTTTGCTCGTAGACATGAGATTTGTCCATTTCGCTGCCACTACTCATGGGAAGACGCAGTCCGCCAAAACTTCTCGTCCATTGAGAATTAGAGGGGAGGTTGACCCAGAAAAGTTTCTTAGTATTCTCAAATATCAGCTGATATTTATCAAAAAAATTTGTGGAAGCAAATACCTTGTTCACTAATATAATTAGTTCGAATTAGGATGAAATAGTAAACTGATTTTTTAGTACTTTCTGGAAACATCAGAATCGACCTTTCTGTTGGCCTTTCCATGTTCAATTCAACAATATAATATCGATGTTTATTGTGATGAAGTGGTAAAATAGGCTTACGATTCTACAACATTAAATTCTTTTGACAAATTAGTGCGATAAAGCATAAAGCACTAATACAAACATCAAGGAAACTGGTAATATGGTGATTATAGAATAGTATAATATCGATATAAGGTAAACTTCTTTATAAAGAAAGAGTTATGTTCATTTAGGATATGAAGCAATGTTATATTATATTTAACCAAAGGTAATTAAAATGGATATCTGCTTTTTCCTAATTTTCCAATACAACATGCTTTTTTTTTCTTTACCAAAGATCAGATACCATGAAAATAGTATATATTAGAATTTTAAATCAAGGTCAATTTCAATATATTTCAAGAAAAATACCGCTCATTCTAACATTTGAGATCTCGGGCTTGCAATCTCGATTATACAATTATACACTCTTGCCATGGAATCACTACTTCCTCATCTAGGAGCCAAATTCCAACTACCATGACATCCAGTTCCAGGCAAAAGCTCTCTAAATGTGGGGACTAAAGAGCCAAATCCATATTGCATATCCTATCTACGCTATTATTCTTGAGGATAGTGCTAGCACATTTTAGATGTTCTTGATTTCTCAACTTCTTTTTCTCAATGGTTCTCATAATTTGTTTTTTTTAATAATCTACGGACACAACCTTAATTATCAGGCTATGGAGGAGAACCGGCACATTAACCCACTGACATGATCACTCGCTTAAAGTTGAGTTCCCTAAGGCAAGAATTGAATGCACAAGCCTTGATTTTTCACCGAAAGCATGGGAATGCCCTCATCATTGAGTCAATATGAAGATAGGTTCTTGGAATGTTACAATACAAGATCCGTCGACCGTATAAGACCCCTCGGTATTTGACGATCTAGGTTGCAAATACGGGTAATGTTGGGCGCGTAGGAATTTCAGATCCAACAGTGTCAAGTGAGAACACTATCTCCATAGCGACCTGGGGGAAGACTTGACAAGTCGTCATCGTTTGGACATTTCAACAAAACAAGCTGGACTTCACAAATTTGTCCTCGTCCCGCACTCAGTAAGAAAAATGACATTCGCAGAAGAAGTGATAAAGTGGTCCTTGCCAGTTTTTGTTTGCTACGTAGACATGAGATTTGTCCATTTCCCTACTACTACTCATGGGAAGACGTAGTCCGCCAAAACTTCTTGTCCATTGAGGATTAGAAGGGAGGTTCACCCAGAAAAGTTTCTTAGTCTTCTCAAATATTAGCTGATATTTATCAAAAAAAAATTTGGGGAAGCAAACACCCTGTTCACTAATATAATTAGTTCGAATTAGGATAAAATAGTATACTGATTTATTAGCACTTTCTAGAGACATCAGAATCGACCTTTCTGTTGGCCTTTACATTTTCAAGACAACAATATAATATCGATGTTTATTGTGATGAAGTTGTAAAATAGGCTTACGATTCTACAACATTAAATTCTTTTGACAAATTAGTGCGACAAAGCATAAAGCACTAATATAAACATTAAGGAAACTGGTAATATGGTGATTATAGAATAATATAATATCGATATAAGGTAAACTTCTTTATAAAGAAAGAGTTATGTGCATTTAGGATATGAAGCAATGTTATATTATATTTAATCAAAGGTAATTAAAATGGATATCTGCTTTTTTCCTAATTTTCCAATACAACATGCTTTTTTTTTTTCTTTACCAAAGATCAGATACCATGAAAATAGTATACATTAGAATTTTAAACCAAGGTCAATTTCAATATATTTCAAGAAAAATACCGCTCATTCTAACATTTGAGATCTCGAGCTTGCAATCTCGATTATTCAGTTATACACTTTTCCCATGGAATCACTACTTTCTCATCCAGGAGCCTAACTCCAACTACCATGACATCCAGTTCCAGGTAAAAGCTCTCTAAATGTGGAGACAAAAGAGCCAAATCCATATTGCATATCCTATCTACGCTATTATTCTTGAGGATAGTGCTAGCACATTTTAGATGTTCTTGATGTCTGAACTTTTTTTTTTCTTATTGGTTCTCATAATTTGTTTTTTTAATAATCTATGGACACGACCAAAATTAGCTGGCTATGGAGGAGAACCGGCACATTAACCCATTGACGTGATCACTCGCTTAAAGTTGAGTTCCTAAGGCAATAATTGAATGCACAAGCATTGATTTTTAACCGAAAGCATGGGAATGCCCTCATCGTTGAGTCAATCTCAATATAGGTTCTTGGAATGTTACAATACAAGATCCATAGACCGTATAAGACCCCTCAGTATTTGACGATCTAGGTTGCAAATACGAGTAATGTTGGTCGCGTAGGAATTTCAGATCCAACAGTGTCAAGTGAGAACACTGGCTCCATAGCGACCTGGGGGAAGACTTGACAAGTCGTCATCGTTTGAACATTTCAACAAAAGAAGGCGGACTTCACAAACCTGTCCTCGTCCCACACCCAGTAAGAAAAATGACATTCGCAGAAGAAGTGATAAAGTGGTCCATGCCAGTTTTTGTTTGCTCGTAGACATGATATTTGTCCATTTCCCTGCCACTACTCATGGGAAGGCGCAGTCCGCCAAAACTTCTCATCCATTGAGGATTAGAAGGAGGTTGACCCAGAAAATTTTCTTAGTCTTCTCAAATATCAACTGATATTTATCAAAAAAAAAAATTGTGGAAACAAACACCCTTTTGATTGATATAATTAGTTAGAGTTAGGATAAAATAGTATACTGATTTATTTGCATTTTCTAGAAACATCATAATCGACCTTTCTGTTGGTCTTTGCTTTTTCAATGCAACAATATAATATCAATGTTTATTGTGATGAAGTTGTAACATAGACTTACGATTCTACAACATTAAATTCTTTTGACAAATTAGTGCGACAAAGCATAAAGCACGAATATAAACATGAAGAAAACTGGTAATATGGTGATTATAGAATAATATAATATCGATATAAGGTAAACTTCTCTATAAAGAAAGAGTTATGTGCATTTAGGATATGAAGCAATGTTATATTATATTTAACCAAAGGTAATTAAAATGGATATATGCTTTTTTCCTAATTTTCCAATACAACATGCTTTTTATTCTTTACCAAAGATCAGATACCATGAAAATAGTACATATTCGAATTTTAAATCAAGGTCAATTTCAATATATTTCAAGAAAAATACCGCTCATTCTAACATTTGAGATCTCGGGCTTGCAATCTCGATTATTCAATTATACACTCTTCCCATGGAATCACTACCTCCTCAGCCAGGAGCCTAACTCCAACTACCATGACATCCAGTTCCAGGCAAAAGCTCTCTAAATGTGGGGGCTAAAGAGCCAAATCCTTATTGCATATCCTATCTACGCTATTATTCTTGAGGATAGTGCTAGCACACTTTAGATGTTCTTGATTTCTCAACTTTTTTTTTCTCATTGGTTCTCATAATTTGTTTTTTTTTAATAATCTACGGACACGACCATAATTAGCAGGCTATGGAGGAGAACCGCACGTTAATCCACTGACATGATCACCGCTTAAAGTCGAGTTCCCTAAGGCAAGAATTGAATGCACAATCATCGATTTTTTAACCGAAAGCATGGAAATGCCCTTATCATCGAGTCAATCTCAAGATAGGTTCTTGAAATGTTACAATACAAGATCCGTAGACCGTATAAGATCCCTCAGTATTTGACAATCTAGGTCGCAAATACGGATAATGTTGGGCGCGTAGGAATTTCAGATCCAACAGTGTCAAGTGAAAACACTGGCTCCATAGCGACCTGGGGGTAAGACTTGACAAGTCGTCGTCATTTGGACATTTCAACAAAAGAAGGCGGATTTCACAAACATATCTTCGTCCTGCATTCGTTAAGAAAAATGACATTCGCAGAAGAAGTGATAAAGTGGTCCTTGCCAGTTTTTGTTAGCTTCGTAGACATGAGATTTGTCCATTTCCCTGCCACTACTTATGGGAAGGTGCAGTCCGCCAAAACTTCTCGTCCATTGAGGATTAGAAGGGAGGTTGACCCAGAAAAGTTTCTTGGTCTTCTCAAATATTGGCTCATATTTATAAAAAAATTTGCGGAAACAAACACCCTTTTCATTGATATAATTAGTTAGAATTAGGATAAAATTGTATACTGATTTATTAGGACTTTCTAGAAACATCATAATCGACCTTTCTATTGGTCTTTCCATTTTCAATGCAACAATATAATATCGATGTTTGTTGTGATGAAGTTCTAAAATAGGTTTACGATTCTATAACATTAAATTCTTTTGACAAATTAGTGCGACAATGCATAAAGCAGTAATATAAACATTAAGGAAACTGGTAATGTGGTAATTATAGAATAATATAATATCAATTTTAGGTAGACTTCTTTATAAAGGAAGAGTTATGTGCATTTAAGATATGAAGCAATGTTATATTATATTTAACCAAAGGTAATTAAAATAGATATCTACTTTTTCCTAATTTTCCAATACAACATGCTTTTTTTTTCTTTAGAAAGATCAGATACCATGAAAATAGTATATATTAGAATTTTAAATCAAGGTCAATTTCAATATATTTCAAGAAAAATACCGTTCATTCTAACATTTGAGATCTCGGGCTTGCAATCTCGATTATTCAATTATACACTCTTGCTGTGGAATCACTACTTCCTCATCCAGGAGCCAAACTCCAACTACCTTGACATCCAGTTCCAGGCAAAAGCTCTCTAAATGTGGGGACTAAAGAGCCAAATCCATATTGCATATCCCATCTACGCTATTATTCTTGAGGATAGTGCTAGCACATTTTAGATGTTCTTGATTTCTCATCTTTTTTTTTCTCAATGGTTCTCATAATTTGTTTTTTTAATAATCTATGGACACGACCATAATTAGCAGGCTATGGAGGAGAACCGCACACTAACCCACTGACATGATCACTCGCTTAAAGTTGAGTTCCCTAAGGCAAAAATTGAATGCACAAGCATTGATTTTTAACCGGAAGCATGGGAATGCCCTCATCATTGAGTCAATCTCAATATAGGTTCTTGGAATGTTACAATACAAGATCCGTAGACCGTATAAGATCCCTCAGTATTTGACAATCTAGGTCGCAAATACGGGTAATGTTGGGCACGTAGGAATTTCAGATCCAACAGTGTCAAGTGAGAACACTGGCTCCATAGCGACCTGGGGGTAAGACTTGACAAGTCGTCGTCGTTTGGACATTTCAACAAAAGAAGGCGGACTTCACAAACCTATCTTCGTCCCGCATTCATTAAGAAAAAATGACATTTCGCAAAAGAAGTGATAAAGTAGTCCTTGCCAGTTTTTGTTTGCTACGTAGACATGAGATTTGTCCATTTCCCTACCACTACTCATGGGAAGACGTAGTCCGCCAAAACTTCTTGTCCATTGAGGATTAGAAGGGAGGTTCACCCAGAAAAGTTTCTTAGTCTTCTCAAGTCCTCCCTCGTGACAAAAGAGTGCTTGTGGTAGGAGAGTGATGACCATTTGAATCTTATTTCTGAATTTTTTAACTAAGTTACTCCCATATAATGTGAAATTTTGGTAAGATAGCGAGTTTTTTGCAGAACACGCCACAAATTAGGCTGGAGATCCCCCTTCATTAGAGACTTGTGCACATC
>JAMXDD010000006.1:13218641-13272595 GCA_024733475.1 Syzygium grande
GAACTTTATCTTTTGTGGGTCTTCAAGAACTTATAAAGTCTGAATTATTTCTGCATCTGAAAAATATCTCAGAACATAGATAATTCTTCTAACTTGTAAAATCTGAAAAACTTCATTCTAAGCTTCCAGAACATATATTCATGAAATGAGAAGGTTCAGAATAATTATCAGATTTACAAATATCATGGAAGGTTTTGTCAACTTCAAAACTAGTAGGAGTTTTCCTCAACAATCTCCCCTTTTTGATGGTGACAAAACTTTCCTGCAGATTAAGTCAATTTGAAATAAATTGGAAGTAAGCAATCATATTTACCGCATTAAACACAGATTGAAATTGAAAGATCAAACTACATTGAAATCTTTTGCTTCCTTTGCTTCTTGCATTAAATTTGCATATATTCTCCCCCTTTTTGTCATCAGCAAAAAGATAAAGATTGAGAATGCAAAGCATTGATATTAAGAATATAACCAGTCTAAACAAATAATGTTAATGACATTCTGGACCAAAAAATAAGACTTTGGAGAAAAATTTTGAACAGTCTATTTTTAGAAGGAGTTCGGATCGGTTGAAAGTTTTCCAAGATAGAGCGACCTCCTCAATCCTCGAATTGCATTGACCCTTTGCCTTCTCCATGTTGGATGAGCATTAGGTAATGGCCTCCTCGAGTTCTGCTTTATCTGCAGCTGCTTGAAGTCGTTGAGTGTTGTTGTTTTCCTCAACAATTTTCTGCAGATTCTTTACTTCTTGTTCCAGTGTAGTTTGTTTGTCCTTGATTTCGAGCAAAAGTGAGAGGATGTTCTAACTGTTAGAAGACTGTTCTTGGACATTATCTCGCTCAGACTGTTCGAACTCCTTGGTTGCTTCTGGTGGAATCTCCCCCTGAACAGGTGCTTGTTCTTCAGAGACATGATCTGTGAAAGTTGGTTCTGAAACATTTGGAGCTGGTTCAGAAGCATGTTCTGGAACATCAGCATGGCCTGTAGCAAGGTATTCTGCTTCTGCTTCATCACTTTCGTCATGCAGAAGGATTTTTCTTTTCTTATACACCTTTAATGGGATTGGAGATTCTTTCTTCTTGCTTCCTGGTCCTGCCCCTTTTCTCTGCTCTGTTTTTCTGATATTTGACTTTCCAGCAGAAATAGCCTCAGAATGAAGAGCCTCTTTTCCTTTGATCTTTTTCCGTATATCATCAAACTGTTTCATCTTGGAGAGCATTCTTTCTCCAACAAACATCTGAGGAACACTGTTCATTGCAATTCATCAAGAATCGATATTTTCGGGGAACATAAAAATTCATGAGATTAATACACCATATAGTAGCTGTCCCTTGTCCTTTTGTAGTATCCTGTACATGTGGAATATGATGATATGAGGTAGGGAAAAGGTTGACCTTTCAATAGAGCCCGGATGAGTTTAATTTCAGACTTGGACAGGTCAGTTTTGGAGGCTGCCTTCGGCTTCAAACAATTTATAATGATTTTGTGCAGAATGATGGATCTTCTGGATAAGTCAGAATAAGTGATATGCCTCTTTGATTCCAGAGCAAAGTTGGGTTTTTCAGAAGCTACCTTGAAAGCCTCTTCATAGTCTACCTCCAATGGAATGAATTTGGAGTGTTTTGCTCCAATTATTCTTGCCAACAAATCAGCCTTTATATCAAATTTCTTGTCACCAACAGTAAACTGGAGCCAGTTGGGCGACAAAATTGAAAGATTGGAATAGAAATAGGCGTTAATTCGAAAAAAAAACAGTTGCAGACTGAAGACAAAACTCATAAATGCCTTGTTTCTCGAACAGATGTTTGATAGGAATATCAGCCTTCTCTAGACAGGCGAAGTCCACGGTTCTGTGATTCATGACTCCTCGAGTGAGTAAAAGCTTATAACATGTATTATGTGAACTTCTAAACAATCCACTGTTCCTAGCATATCAGATGCTATGCCCACCTTTATTTCAAAGAGCTCAAAAAGCCGAGCATCATCTTCAGGAACAACAAATTTTGATGAAGATTTAGGGCTTATAGATTTCTTGCCAGACGGAGTGGATGTTTCTCTGACCTTTTCTTTGCCCTTTCTGGAAAGAGGCACATTTGGGGTTGTTCTGGCAGGAGTGTGATCAGTCCTAGTAGAAAACTCAGAATACTTTTGAACAAGATGAGTTTCAGATCGAAGATCATTGTCTTTGAGGCATTTTAGAAGAGCCTCAAAAGAAGCATTTCCTCTCTTCAACCTTTGATAATTTTTCCACACAAGTTTGATGTTCTTGAAACGAAAATCTGTTTTACCGGTTGATTTGGGAGATGACGATCGAGGAGGAGGTGTCGCTTGAGTAGGTTCTTTAAGATGCTCGATTACGTATCCGAAATCTCCATAAAACTGGCGGTGCAGTAGATTTAGACTCTTGATTCAAAATACGTGAAGATCTTCTCTTGAAAGGCATTTTGATTCTTCCGGGACAAAAAGTTTTGATTTTTGGAGGAATGAAGGCGAGGAGGGTCTCTCGAGTATCGGAAAGGTTTGAGTAGAAAATCGTCTTGATGAGGGTTTTGGAAAGAGGCGAAAAGGTTTATAAAGGTGAAGGACGGGTTTTAGGAATAAAAGGATATTTTTAGAAGGTAAAAAAAAAAAACCAAAGTAAATAGGAAGGAAATAGATTTTCTCAAGCATAAAAGATCAGAATACTATCATGATAATATTTTAAGCTCAATTAATCAGATAAGTTAGGATATGTACCTGATTTGCTTCCTAATATAACAAATGTGAAAATATCCTGCCAAAAATATTCCCTTAAAATTTAAACTATGTACGTACCGTTCTTGAGAGTCTGAGAAATGTTCAGACCGAGATCACTTGAGTTTGAAAAATATTCCTGTCTGTCAAACACTTCAAAAAGGATAAGTAATGCACAGTTTGTTTCTAATATATTCAAAAGAAGATTTATCAAGGGGTTTTGTGAATATATCAGCTAATTGATTCTTAGAATCAATAAATTGAACATTCACATCACCATTTTGAACATGATCTCTAATGAAATGATGTTTGATCTCAATATGCTTGGCTCGAGAATGAAGAATAGGATTCTTAGTGAGATTAATGGCTTTGGTATTGTCACATTTGATTGTCACATTTGAGTCTTCAACAGCAAAATCTCGAAGCTGCTGCTTCATCCATAGAATCATGCAAAGCAACTTCCCAAGGCTACGATTCGCCTTTTCTTTGTTGAAAGTGCAATCAGATTTACCTTCTTTGAATACTAGGATATTAGCATATTTCCAAGTAGTTGGCATGTACGTAGTGTTTTTTTCTGTCCACTTTACATCCAACTAAGTCAACATCTGAATAACTAGTAAGAGTAAAATCTGAATCTTTAGAATACCAAAGACCTAGCATTGGAAAAGTTCCAATGTATTTGATTATCCTTTTTACTGCAGAAAGATGCGATTCCTTTGGATCTAATCGAAATCTAAGACACATACTGACGCTAAAAAGTATGTCGGTCTAGATGCGAAGAAGATATAATAGAGAACCTATCATGCTTCTATATACCTTCCGATCAACCTTTTTACCATTTACATCTTTGTGTTAGCTTGGATGATTGTGACATTGGAATGTCTGTCTTCTTGCAATTTTGCAGTCCAAATTTCTTGACTATCTCCTTGGCATATTTTTCTTGGCAAATGAAAGTACCATCTTTCATTTGTTTCACTTGTAAGCCAAGAAAGAATGTTAGTTCTCCCATCATGCTCATCTCGAACTCGTTCTGCATATTCTTAGAGAATTCCTTGCAAAGCAATTCGTTAGAAGATCCAAAGATAATATCATCAACATAGATTTGAACAAGTAGAAAATCCTTACCCTTTCTCTTAACAAATAGAGTTGTATCTACCTTACCTTTTGTGAAATCATTTTGTAGAAGGAAATTACTTAACCTTTCGTACCAAGCTCTGGGTGCCTGTTTCAGACCGTAAAGGGCCTTTTTGAGTCTGTAAACATAATCAGTCTTTCTTGGTTCTTCAAAACCAGGTGGTTGTTCCACATATACTTCTTCTTTAATGTATCCATTCAGGAAAGCACTTTTCACGTCCATCTGAAAAAGTTTAAAGTTATGGAAACAAGCATAAGCTAATAATAGCCGAATGGCTTCTAACCTTGCAACTGGTGCATATGTTTCATCATAATCAATGCCTTCTTCTTGAGAATAGCCTTTTGCAACCAGTCTTGCCTTGTTTCTTGTAACCTTCCCTTTGTCATCCAGTTTGTTTCTGAACACCCATTTTGTTCCAATTCTTTGGATGGTTTTTGGGTCTTAGCACAAGCTTCCATACTTCATTGATTACTAAACTGCTGAAGTTCCTCTTGCATAGCTTCTATCCAGCTTTCATCTGATAAAGCTTCTTCAACATCTTTTGGTTCTATTTCAGATATCAATGCCAAGTTGCTGATGTTCTCCTTTTGTTTGGATCTGGTCTTGATACCATCTTCTATTTCTCCAATGATGAGGTTTTTTGGATGAATGGATTTATGTTTTCAAGTTTTGTCAAATCTTTCCTTCCGAATATCTGCGGACTCTAATTTTTTGATTGAGTCTCAGATTTTGTCTTCTTTTCCATCTTTTCATGTAATCTTTGATCTTTTGAGATTCTAGATGACCTTGGGAAGACACTTGAATGTGGAGAGGTGATTGATTCATCTTTGTGAGTCTGAATGTTTTCTTCAAACCTTACATTCATTTTTTTGCTTTCAAGGTCCCGAGAATTTTTGTTGAATACTCTATATGCTTTGCTTATAGTAGAATATCCAAATAAGAATCCTTCATCCGCTCTATCATCAAACTTCCTGGCGATCATTTGAGTTTTTAGAATAAAGCATTTACAGCTAAACACTCGAAAATATGAAATCTTGGGCTTTCTATCTTTGTAAAGCTCATAGGGGTTTTCTCAAGAATGGGTCCGAGAAAACTCTGTTAACAATATAACATGTTGTAAAAACTGCATCTGCCCAAAAATGAAAAGAAATCTTTCTTTCAATCAATAAGGTTCTTGCCATTTCTTGTAAGGAACGATTTTTCCTTTCCATAACACCATTTTGTTCTGGTGTGTATGGAGTAGAAAAATTATGTTGAAAGCCATTTTCCTCACAAAAGTTTGAAAAACTTTGATTTTCAAAATCTCCCTCATGATCGTTTTAATGCAGGAAATGGTATAGCCCTTTTCATTTTGAACTCTTTTGCAAATTTTGTAAAATATGAAAATGCTTCATTTTTATATGCAAGAAAGAACACCCATGTAAATCTTGTGAAGTCATCAACAATAACTAAACAATATTTCTTTCCACCAAAACTTTGTGTTTCGGTTGGTCCAAACAGTCCATATGAAGAAGTTGCAAGGCACGATCGGTAGAAACATGATGTATTGATTTGAAAAAACTTCTTACTTATTTTCCTAGCATGCAGGCATTGCATAAGTCTGTTTTTTGTATTTCAAACTGCAAACCTCGAACCAGTTTCTTGTTTGAGATTTTTGAGATTTGTTTCATACTGATATGTCCCAACCTTCTGTGCCAAAGATCTTCATCCTCTTTGATTGAAATTAAGCAATGAGTGGAGTTGGATTAACATCCAGAAGATAAATATTGCCATGTCTTCTTCCTGTGAATGTTTGAGAAGAATCTTTGCTTGTTCTTGAGCATGTATCTTCTTGAAAGTTGATTCCGAAACTTGTATCACAAAGCTGGCTTATGCTAATCAAATTGTAGTTGAGTCCTTTTACCAATAAAACGTCATTGATTCTAAGTCCTCCAATATCAACTGTTCCTTTGCCAATGATTTGTCCTTTGGTATTTCCTCCAAAGGAAACTTTTCCACCATTCAGACTTTGAAGATTAGCGAATATGCTTGGATCTCCTGTCATATGTCTGGAGCATCCACTGTCTAGATATCACTTTCTTTTTCTCTTTGTGGTAACCTGCAAGAATCACAACATCTCAAGTTTTCTTTGGTACCCAAATTTGCTTGGGTCCTTGAGTATTAGTATAGGCTGTCTTAACAAAATCTCTTCGAATAGGTCTCTAGACCTTAGGACATTCATTCTCAAAATGTTGTGGATCTCCACATTTTGAGCACCGAGTACACTCCGCCAACAGGTTTTACAAAAATTCTTTTTGAAATGAGTTTTATAAACTTGTCGAGGAGGTCTTTGTCTTAATCTCTCCTTGACTTTTGGAAAATCAATTAAGCTATCACTATCATTTACAAATCCAAGACCAGATTTGTTATAGTAAGGAATTTGAATGGAAAGGATATGCTTCAAGGTTTTCGATCCTTTTGAAAAATTGGAAGTAATTTTTTGAAATTTCCTTTTTTCAAAACATCATTTTCTTTGGAAAGAAAATCTTGACTTTTCTTGATTTGATGAAATTCTTTTTGAAGGAAATCGATCTTTTCTTTTTTAGAAATATCCTGTTGCCGTAGTGAAGAATTTTCCCTTTTCAAAGAAGAGATTCTTTTAAGAGCAGTCTTAAATTCAAAACACAATTCATCAATATAATTTGACACTTCGATGGACATTTCAGAAGGTTTTACCTCGATTTCCACTTTAGATTCGAATCAGAATCTGAGTCTGAATCTGACTTTGCCATCAGACAGATATCTTCATCACTATCTTCACATTTTGTGTCACTCCAAGTTTCTGCCTTTAAGGCCTTCTTTGCTTTCTCAAATTTGGTCTTCTTTTTCAAAAGTGGATAGTTTGGCTTGATGTGTCCACGTTTCCTACAGTGAAAGCATATTATATCCTTTGATCTCTCTGTCTCATCGATAGACCTCTTATTTTCAAAAGGCTTCTTCCCTTTGAGGTTTCTTCCTCTGATTTTCATTTTCTTATACTTCTTTATGAAGAGAGCTAGTTCTTCATCATCAACATCTTCATCTTTAGAATCTACATCAGAATCAACGTTAGTTTTCAATGCAATTGACTTATTACCTCTGGATTCGTTTTCCTCATTCCGTTTCTCAGTTTCATATGATTGAAGAGTTCCAATCAATTCATTCACTGATAGAGGCTTGATCTTTGTGTCTCTCGAAGAGATGTTTTGATGTTATCCCACTGATCCGTCAGCCCTCTTAGAAGTTTGTTGACTTTCAATGCATCTGGAACTGGTTATTCTTGATAAGCAAGACCATTTACTATGTCAGTAAACCTGTCATAAAAATCAGCAATTAATTCTCCATGCTTCATTTTGAAAGATTCATATTGACCGAGCAAAATATTGATTTGAGTTTCTTTGGCTCGATCCGTTCCTTCATATGTAACATAAAGAGTATCCCAGATTTCTTTTGCTGATTCACAAGCAGCAATTTTCTTATACTCAATAGGAGATAAAACACAATAGAGAGAATAAATTGCTTTTGAATCTAAAGTCTCTCTTTTGGATATCTCAGTTTGAGATAAAGGAAGATCTGCTGGTTTGCTTGCATCTGCTTTCTCTTTTGAGCCTGAAGACTTTGGGTTGACTCCTCTGATGACAACATCCCATTGCATGTGATCAATTGATTTGATGAATGCCTTCATCTTGTTTTTCCAGATGCTGTATTCTTTGCCATCGAAATATGGTGGTCTGTTGTTGCTTTGTCCTTCAATGAGCCCTGGAGCACCATAGCTAGCCATATAGATCGTTAGCTCAGAAGTAAAACACTTCAATAAATGAGCAACCTGCTCTGATACCAATTGAAGTGGCTAGCAAGGGTCACTTAGAGGGGGTGAATAGGTGATCCTAAACAACTCTTTTAAATTTGTGCGGAAATAAAATAAAAATAAAAGAGTCTGAATAAAATTCAGATTCAAGTCAAATCAAATGGGAGATGTTCTAAAATGCAGAATGTAAAGTAAGAGATAAGGAAAAGAGAATCTGCACACGGGTTTATAGTGGTTAAACTTATAGCAAGCCTACGTTCACTCTCCTATGGTCACACCCTCTCACCGGCTGGATTTCACTATGTAATCAAGAGGAATTTACAGATTAAAGGAAAGTGAGAACTATTGTGTATGATAGGACCCTCTATCTCACACAATCACTCTTTACAAAGTAACCCTTAAGATCTTAATCTTAAGTTCAGAACGACAAGAGAACAGATTGGAGTATGCTCAGACTTTGGACTTGTTGATTCTTGAATCTATCTATCTTCTGCTGCTCATGTTCTCCTTAAATACTCCTCTACATCCATACTAGCCGTTGGACAACTTGCAGAGGATCATCTTCCAATCTTCACCTTGGACAGATTTGTAAAATAAGGATTGAGTAGCCGTTGGATGACAAATTCTGAATCCCGCTGATTCTGGTCGCCCATACAATCAGAATCTTGGTTTCCATAAGTAGAGTTTTGTCCGTTGTAATGCATTCTTGTCGTAGTATTTGATTTGTCAATCAATTTGATTAAGATTGAACAAATCAAAACTTTCCTTCTGTGAAATCCATGCCAGATCACTAGCTGTTATTCTTCGTTCTGAGTTTTGCTTCTGAAGAATTCTGCGTCTTCAACATCAAGAAAAATCATCTTGCGTCTTGCTTCAAGAAAATTTGCATCTTCGTCTACTTCTGAAAATTTCAGCTGTGCCGTCGCAAAATTTCATTTGCGTCTGCTTCTGAAAAATTTCAGCTTACGCGTCTGAATCTGAATTTTCTTGTTTTGAGTTTGTATCTCAGAACTTTAGCTTTTGTGGGTCTTCAAGAACTTATAAAATCTGAATTATTTCTGCGTCTGAAAAAATATCTCAGAACATAGATAATTCTTCTAACTTGTAAAATCTGAAAAACTTCATTCTAAACTTCCAGAACATATATTCCTGAAATGAGAAGGTTCATAATAATTATCAGATTTACAAATATCATGGAAAGTTTTGTCAACTTCAAAACTAGTAGGAGTTTTCCTCAACAGCGTCGACCTCGGTCAATGGCAAAGAACAACGCCATTGTTGAGCTTGGATCATCGTGGAGAGAGACCGAGAGTGGAGAAAGAAAAGATAACTTGAGAAAAAGTGGACACGTGTCACAATACTCTAACCGAAAGCTAAATGGAATAGCATTATCTATCTAACAATCCATACACAGACTTGTTCAATTTATTTTTTCCGTTACACTAGATAATGGTTCAATTTCTCTTTTGCATAATGTAGACATCGATGAGTGCAAGCATCCACAAATCTGTCATGGAAAGTGCAAGAATACACTTGGGGACTACACATGCCATTGCCCATTTGGAATGCAAGGCAATGCTACAACCACTTGCCACATTTCTCCTTGGGTCGTACTTGTTCCAGGTAATTGCATATATATATCCCCTCATCATTCACTAGATGGTTTATATTCTATCCATTCATTGTTGATTTTGGAGGGTTTGACGTATGTTTTATGGATTATTATATTGTACATAGTCATTTTGTGATCCCCCTGTAACACAAGCGGTGAGCCATAAGCTACATCGTGGGCCCTATTCACACCTAGGCTAACGCTGATTACATCATTCCTTTGTTTTTCTTGGACCTAATTCCCTAAAAAAATCACTAAACTTTAGGTTCAAGTACCAAATCTGTTTTGAACTTTTTTTTTATCTCAGAAAAAATCCAAACTTTAGGTCTAGTCCCAAATTTGTTCGGAAGTTTTTTATATCGAGAAAAAACCACAAACTTTAGATCTAGTCCCAAATCTACCCCTATGGTCCAGTCCCCACTTGACATGGTATTGTCACATCATGGAAAATTATCTCTAAAATGAAACCATTTCAAGATATGAAAATTAGGGATAACTAGTGGCGATTTTGGACAAAGGGCTAATGGGGGGGTAGATTTGGAATTAGAGTAAAAATTTGTGATTTTTTTTTCCCTTAGACAACAAAAAGTTTGGGATGAATTTGGGACGGGACCTAAAATTAGGGTTTTTTAAACAAAGAAAAGTTCGGGGCAAATTTGGGATTGGACCTAAAGTTTGGGGTTTTTTTCAAAACAAAAAAAATTGGAGCATAATTAGGACTAGACCTAAAGTTGAGTTTTTTTTTTTTAGGGATTTAAGCTGTTTTTCTTGTATCTCCGCTGCGTTTTTTTCTGAAGAGCCCACTTTGAAACCACATTCGTGGGAGGACACCGCGTCTCTAAGTGAAAATTCCTATACCAACCAAACCTACAAATCTTGGGCCAAAACGAACAACTAGCTTCTTGATTTCAAGAAGAGAAAAGCTGTCACGCCCGAACCCACGGTACGGCAATCATCTCTTGAGGTCAATTACAAGTCGACGCCCCGGGATGCGTCGCCCGACCCAACACCTAAACGGCAGAGAACAAAGCACAGCGGAAATAACAAACACCGAACAATAATTCAAATAACCAAGGATAGCCGCACAACCATCAATAAAAACAAATACACACTTGCATTGCTGGGGAAAACCTTTACAATCTTCATATCAGCATGAACCTCAAAAACAAAAGTGGGTCAAGGCCACTCTTGACAAAAAGGGGTAAGCTGCTCGAGGTTCGGGCTCTACTAATTAGCCGGGGCTCCTCACAAAAATGCATCGGTACGCTTGCCATCCTCAAGGCTGGAGGTCTAAAAATCGGTTTTCAACAACCGTGAGAATAAATCTCAGCGAGTAATTCCCCTAAACCTAAACTAGGCTAACGTGCACCTCCCGACAAGTACTAGACAAATAGCACAGTCTAAACTGTATATGTCACGCCCGCACTCCTCGGTGCGCCTACATCCCTCGCAGAGAGGTCGATTCGTGGTGCGACGCCCCAGACGCGTCGCTGACCCAACACCCAACACAGAGATATACAGCACATGCGGAAGCAATTAAAACTACCCGTATATATATAAACGTATAACCAAGGGTAACCACCAAAATCCACACTTGTACTAATACTCGGAATTCATATACAAAATTCAATTACAGCCCGCTACCAAAAATCAAAAACGGTTCAAGGCCACTACCGACAAAAAGGGGTAAGTGGCTCGGGGTTCAGGTACTACAATTAACCGGGTCTTCTCCAAAAATGTATCGGGACACTGTCCTCCTCAAGTAGGGGATCTGAAAATATCGGTTTTACAACAACCGTGAGAATAAATCTCAATGAGTAATTCCCTAAACCTAAACTAGGCTAACATGCACCTCCCGACAAGTCTTGAACAACACAAAGTACACACATAATCGGCTCCAGGCCCTCGGGCCTAAATCTAATTTCACTAGACCTGCGGGTTAGGCGTCAAATCAACAAAAGCAGCCACGCGGACAGAATATAATCACAGCACATACACGTGCATTTCTATGTCACAGCGCATGTTATGCATATGCTAGTGCTCGCGACTCATGCTCATGCCTCATCAATGCATTATCGCACACTTGCACACTAGCACTCAGCCAATTCTCAATTACTCCTCCGACCCGCGTTAAGCGCGCCGGGTCCGACCAGCGTAAAAGCGCATCAGGTCCACCGCCGAGATCGATCTCTAGCCAGCGTAAAGCGCTCGGGCTCATGACACATTACCAGCGTAAAAGCGCATCAGGTTGGTCATCTTCCGTAAATCCGGGCATCGCCCCGCGTAACACGCCTCGGGGCGGGTTCACTACCCCGCGTAAAACGCATCGGGGTTTATTGTGATCACACTTTCACAAGCACCCAAATTTTATTCGAACCCCGCGAAGACGCATCGGGGCATTTTAGGTGATCACAATGCACATGTCATTCGAGCATACTTGGGAATGCATATGCCGTGCCAATGTTCGTGATGCACATCCATGACCATAATAATCACATTTGGGCACTCATAATTTCACAATGAGCATTCAGTTCAATAAATCACTTAACCCAATCAACCAAATCACCCAGCATAGACAAGGCACAAATTCGACACGTAATTTATGCATATAAATCACCCAATTGAATTAGAATAAAACTTATGTACTTTCGAAGCCCGCCAAGTCACGCTATCCTTAGTCACACTAGGCACGTGGCAACTATGTCGCTGGGATTAATCACAACCAAGTATAAATCGGCCAATTAATCTGCCAATATAATCACTCCATATAATTACACAATTAACCTCAAATTGATCGCGCCTTGCCCGATTAAATCTAATCCAGTCCATTCGCGGCCAGTCGCTAAACCACAAATCTTAGGCGATAATTACTCTCAAATACTCCATTATAATCCTCAAGTATCATTCTAATTGGCCCCCACAAAAATCGATTCTGGTGGCGTATTATAATCCTCAAATTAAACCCGAAAAAATCCCGAATTCGGACCGATTTAATCCTAATTGTCCAATCCACTTATCGCGCCACTCGGGCCACTAATCCTCCATTAATTCCACAAACTAATCCACCCAATTGGCCACAAACATAATCCTTAATCACTCTCACAAATTAACCCCAAATTAACCCCTAAATTACCCTAATTAACCCCTAAACTTGTCTAAAAATGTAAATTAGCCTAATTAGGGTTTAGGGTCAACTCACCGGTGTCCGACACTTAAAAAGCGGGCGGACGAGCCGTCGGGCTCGGATGAGCGTTGTCGCCGAATAAAGTGCCGGCCGGAACAAGACCGTAGGAGCGAGCTGACCGGCCCGAGCAGGTGTCGCCTGGGCGGGCGGTTCTCCTGGCGAATCGGATAGCCGGGCGGGCGTGACGGGAGACTAGGGCGTAGCCGGGCGGCTGGTCGGTTGGTTGGTGGATCACCGGCCAGCCGGGGCGGCGGGTACAAATGCATGACCGGCGGGCGGGGTTCCCAAGGCCCCGGCGAAGGTGGCAAGGCAAGTGAGGGAGAGAGAGAGGGAAGTGAGGGAGAGAGGCCGAGGTGATGATGGTGGCCGGGCTGATTTGCTGAAGTGGTCGAAGCCGCAGAATAAGGCGGCGGCTGGGCGGGCGACGCTAAGGGCGGCGAGGGCTGCTCGGGGCGCACGTAAGCCCGTAATGCAGGGGGCTTCGGGAAGGAGAAGAAGAGGAGAGGGGGAGGAAGGAAGCTTGGTGGCGGGCCGGGCCGGGGACGGGGAGAGGGAGAGAGGGGAAAGGAAGCAGACGGGGCGGCGGTCGGGCTGAGGCGGAGTGGGCGGCTGTGGGCACATGGAGGCGCGGCGGAACAAGTGACGAGGGTGGCCAAAGCGCGGAGGGGAAGCAAAGCAGGTCGGGAGGAAGGAGACCCGAGGAAGAAGAAGAGAAGAAGAAGAAAGAAAAAGGAAAAGGAAAGAAAAGAGAAGGAAGAGAGAGAGAGGGAGAGTTGATTTGGGGCGGTGAAGGAAAAAGGATGACGGACAGGGGATGGGCGCATGAGGGAGAGAGAGAGAGAGAGAGAGAGAGAGAGAGAGAGAGTTTGAAATTTTATAGAAATTAAAATATTAAACGTAAAACCGGGGTCCAATTCCAAAACGGAAAATGGTTCACGGGTCCAAAGTAGACCTCGCACTTAAAGGGACAAAGGCCAAATTAATTTGACCAAAATTTTACGAGAGGTCTACTAGTCCAAATTTGCACCCGGTCCGAAAACCCAAACTTTTCATTATTCGACAATCTCGATACGGCAACCTGACGAATCGACACCGGCCCAATTTATTCGTCCTAAAACACCCGAAAATCGACAAAGTTCGGGGTCCAAATCTTGCGAAATTCGATCGAGTGCGATTCTAGCGAAATCTCTAGTTTAAAATAATAACCGAGAGTGATCAGCTCTCGGGCGAGATTTTACTATAAGCACACTGACAAATTATGCATTTTATAAACCCCAAAAATTGGATCAAAATCCGGACTGTTACAATTCTTCCCCCTTACAAAAATTTCGTCCTCGAAATTTACAATCCCAACCCGACTACTCAAACAAATGGGGGTATTGGTGTCGCATCACTTCCTCGCTTTCCCATGTGGCACCTTCCGTCCCGTGATGTTCCCAGATAACTTTAACCAACGGAATCGTCTTGCTTCTCAACACTTGTTCCTTTCTGTCCTCGATCCGCACCGGCTTTTCCACATACGACACTTTGTCGTCCACGTCTATTACTTCATAATTCAGCACGTGGGTCGGGTCCGGTTCATACTTCCTCAACATCGACACGTGGAAGACGTTATGAACTTGTGATGATTTGGCGGCAAAGGCTGAGCGATGGGCCAGCGTTCCAATCCTTTCCAAAATCTCAAAGCGGGCCTATGTACCTTGGACTCAGCTTTCCTTTCTTGCCAAACCCGAGACAGTCCTCTCATTGGCGAGATCTTGAGAAACACATAGTCGCCAACTTGAAACTCCAATGGTCTACGCCCGGTCCCGCGTAACTTTTTAAAGCGACTACCGGGTCGTTCTCAACCTTTCCCGGATAATTTTCCTCGCTTTCCACCGTCGACTCTACGGACCCGAACTTCTTTCCCTACCTCATCCCAACCGACGCAAGCCTGCCATATATACTTTTTTCTCCTACCTCATCCCAACACAACGACATATCTTGTCGAATAGTCCCGGAAGCCCCGCCATATAATGCTTCAAACGGTGCCATTTTCGATGCTCACGGGATCACGGTCGAAGTGATTGCACTCCATGAAGGCAAATTCCACCAAATGCAATCGTCTTCCCATTTGCCCGGCATGAAATCACCCTAAACACACGCCTCAAAGATATCTTCCAAAGTCCTAATAGTCCATCGACACATCCGTCTCAAACGGTGGATGATAGGCCAGATCAATTTAACTTAGTTCCACCAATAGTCTTGGCGAAGATTAAGGTACATCTTAGTCTTTGCCGGGTGAATCTGCAAGTGGCTCCTATGGCTTCGACAAAATCTCTTCTTCCAGTTCCAAATAAATCGGGACGCATGCGACCGATCCTCGAAACCTAAGTTCCATCTTAAGCACACAGAAAGTACGGTTTCCTCTTAGAGTTGTCCATACTCAGAATTTCTGAATCTCGGTCGTGGTACTGGCATGTAATCTTAGCTTGCACTTCGGCTCGATCCTTAATGTCGCCCATCGTGGAGAGGTGTCCTACCTCAAACTTAAATCCCGAGTCTCGGCGCTCCTTCCAAAAGAAGGTCCACTCTTTAACCCGACCAAAGAATGCGATGCTCGATTTCCGCCAAGGCATCATTACCGGTTAGCCTTTCCGGGGTGATACAATATGTCGCGGTCATAGTCTTTCAATAATTCCATCCAGCGCCTCTGTCTCATATTCAATTCCTGCTGCGAAAAATAGGTACTTGAGGCTACGATGGTCCGTGTAGATCTGGAACCTTTCTCCATAAGTAATGCCTCCAAATTTTAAGTGCGAAAATAATCGCTGCCTAGTTCAAGTCGTGGGTCGGGTAGTTCATCTCATGAGGTCTTAGCGCGCGATGCATAAGCAACTACTCTTCCATGTTGCATTGTACGCATCCCAATCCTCTAGCGGACATCGCTATAAATCTCATACCCGCCCGGTCTGAAGGAATCGTCGATCTTGGCGCGATTGTCATCTTTGCTTGGTTCACGAAAACTCTCCCATAACACCCGGTCCATTCAAACTTGGTTTCCTTCTTAGCGGCCTCGTCCATGCCGGGTAGCTATCGTGAAATCTTTCCACAAATCTCCGATAATAACTTGCCGGTCCGAAAGCTTGAACCTCGTATTTGTCGTCGGTCTCGGCGATCCATCACCGCTTCAATCTTTCTGCGGGTCCACGGAGATTCCTTCTCCGGATATTATATGTCAAGAAATGCTACTCGGTTCGGCCAAAACTCGCACTTGCTAAACTTAGCATACGATGCGTGCTTCCTTAACGTCTGTAGAACCTTTTCCAAGTGTACCCGTGTTCCTCGGAACTCTTGAATACACTAAAATATCATCAATAAACACAATCACGAACCGATCTAAGAACTCCTTGAATACCGGTTCATTAAATCCATGAAAGCGGCGGGGGCATTAGTCGGTCCAAATGGCATCACCGTAAACTCATAGTGTCCATATCTAGTCACGAATCTTTGTCTTTGGAATATCCTCCCTTTGGATCCTTAGCGGTGATACCCTGTCCTCGGTCAATTTTAGAAAATCTTAGGGGCTCCTTGCAAGTGATCAAACGGTCGTCAATCCTTGGAAGGGGATACTTATTCTTGACCGTCATTTGATTCGGCAGCGGTGGTCGATACAACCTTAGCGACCCATCCTTCTTTTCGGCCGAATAATGCGAAAGCGCTCATGGAGATGCGCTCGGTCGGATAAAACCTTTGTCCGGTAGTTTCACGCATGCGGACCTTTAATTCTTCAATTCCGACAACGACATTACGTAGGGCGGCCGGATTGCTTTCAGTTCGGGGGGCCTCGATAGCGAACTCTTCCGCACCTACGTGGCAATCCGTGATTCTGAGAAAGACGCCGGAAAGTTGCGCCTTGGTATATTCTCAAAGCGACACTTCACTGGCGGCCGGATCGACCACAGCTAAATAGCCTTAGCGACCCTCGTCCAACAACAGATTTGCTTCCATAAGCGAACCCAAGGGATCGGGGTTCCTCCTCGACTCCTACAAACTCAAATCTAGGGGCGCCCGGCCGGGCTAAAAACTGGATCGCCACAGTACTTCGATCCATCACGGCGTTCGCGCTCTACTTGATCCATGCCCACAATCAAATCAAAATCATACGCCGGCAACACTGCTGGGTCTATCATGCTTTCTACACCACCAATCACTATCTCACAATTCGGGCATCCTAGAGATATGCATATCTTATCCTTCAATGGTGTAGTCACACAAGTGCACTTCTAACATCAGGCTTTAATCCGGTCAATTCAACAAAAGCGGCGAGATATAAGCGAATGCGATGCTCCCGGATCAAATAATGCATATACTATATGGTGCGCGGAGAAACCATACTGTGACCACCGGCGCATTTTCCACTTCCCTTGGCCATTGCATACACCCGTCCTTGTGCCGTGATGCATTTCATAATAGCGTGAGGCACTCCCAGTGGTTCCCATTTTGAGCTGTTTGCGATGTCGGGGCTCCCGTGGGGAAGCCTTCTTGAGGGGCGATTCTAATTTGGTGGTCAAACCCCGCATTTGAAGCAAGCCCCAAATCTGTTTTCTTTGAAAGTTCGACTTCTCGATGTTCCTCTAATCGATTGGGACAAATCTTTATTTCCGCCATCGGTTTCTTCCCAACCGGCGGTTGTCCCTGGCAAGGGCGAACCCAGCGATCAGGCGGTTTGCCCTGTCGATCAGTCGCTCTGCTTTGTGCCCGTTCATACATCTCGGCTGTAGTCGCTTGATGTTCGGCGATATCATTCAAACTCCTGGGTCGGTTCGATCCATCCCGGAATCTCCGCGCCTTGTCTGAAATTGCTCCACCATTCTTGGCGAACCTTGCAGCGGTCTTGTGAATTACGCCTCATCTTGATCCCTTCGCCGATCCTTCATGGAGTCTCATAAATTCCGCCAATTTCCTCTCTCTAACTCTCGAGAGAAGAACTTCCCCAAAAAAGCTCCGGAAAATATGGCCCCGCGTCACGGCGGTTCCCCGGGAAACACCCTTCCCTTAGTGGCCTTCCACCAATCATTAGCATTGTCCTGCGATTTGGTACACGGCCAATGTTACCTTTTCAACCTCGGTGCATCCTAGCACTTCAAAGGCCTTCTCGGTTCCTCAACCCGGCGGGAGGTGCGGTCTGAGATCACCCTTGCCATTGAACCTCGGCTTCTTTTAAGCGCTCTACCAATTTAGACATTGGCAATCACATTTACGGGCAGGGGCGGGATTCTCCACATTTCCACGATTTCCACCATTTCCATTGTTTCCATTGTTCCCGTTATTCCGTTTGCCCCATTGGCGTGACCATGGCGGCCTCGGCCTCAACGGCAGCGATAGTGGCATCTCTCTCTGAGCCAATCTACCTCCCGAATTCAGCTTCCTCGAGGGCTCTTAGGATTCCATCAACCCTCGGATCCTCCGCAATCCTTACTTGCGGTTCTCACAGCGGTCGGCTCGGGACCTCGACCTAAACCTCTACCTCTTCTCGGCCTCGACCTCTACCTCGTCACAGGTTACTTTCGTCTCTCCAACTTGCATGTCCATTCTCACCGCTATAATTTCCACGCCGGGATCGAGAGACCTAACCCAAGCTTAAACCGGTCTAAGGTCCCTAGGGGTGGAATTTAACGTTCGTTAATCAATCACTCAAATGCGATTGAGCATAAATAACGGGACTTCAATCACGAGAACATTAATACTAACCTCGAGTCCCGACAAGACCGCACTTCACGGGTCAATAACGCAACCAATCAATCAAGACACGGACAAATGAGGTACACTTAGCACACGAGGTCCACCCTATTGGCTACCCAAGGTCATCGCTCCTTATCACCTGTGCTTCGACCTAATTGATCGAGCTGACCTTGCTCCGATACCAAATCAAACGGGATGTCACGCCCGCGACTCCCGATGTCCACATCCCTCGCAGAGAGGTTTCCATCTGTGCGACGTCTCAGACGCGTCATTGACCCAACACCCAACACAGTAGATATACAGCACATGCGGAAGCAATTAAACTACCCGTACATATATAAGCGTATAACCAAGGGTAACCACCAAAATCCACACTTGTACTAATACTGGAATTCATATACAAAATTCAATTACAGCCGGCTACCAAAAAATCAAAAAGCGGTTCAAGGCCACTACCCGACAAAAAGGGGTAAGTGGCTCGGGGTTGTGTACTACAATTAACGGGGTCTTCTCCCAAAAATGTATCGGGACACTGTCCTCCTCAAGGCCGGGGATCCGAAAATATCGGTTTTACAACAACCGTGAGAATAAATCTCGCCGAGTAATTCCTAAACCTAAACTAGGCTAACATGCACCTCGACAAGTCTTGAACAACACAAAGTACACACATAATCGACTCGGGCCCTCGGGCCTAAATCTAATTTCAGAGACCTGCCGGGTTAGGCGTCAAATCAACAAAAAGCAGCCACGCGGCAGAATATAATCACAGCACATACCGTGCATTTCTATGTCTAACGCATGTTATGCATATGCTAGTGCTCGCACTCATGCTCATGCCTCATCAATGCATTATCGCACACTTGCACACCAGCACTCAGCCAATTCTCAATTTCTCCTCCGACCCGCGTTAAGCGATCAGGTCCGACCAGCGTAAAAGCATCGGGTCCACGCCGAGATCGATCTCTAGCCAGCGGGCGCATCAGGCTCATGACACATTACCCGTAAAAGCGCATCGGGTTGGTCATCTTCCGGTAAACCGGGCATCGTCCGCGTAACTGCGCCTCGGGGCGGGTTCACTACCCCAGCGTAAAGCGCATCGGGGTTTATTGTGATCACACTTTCACAAGCACCAAATTTTATCCCGAACCCGCGTAAAGCGCATCGGGGCATTTTAGGTGATCACAATGCACATGTCATTCGAGCATACTTGGGAATGCATATGCCGTGCCAATGTTCGTGATGCACATCCATGACCTTAATAATCACATTTGGGCACTCATAATTTCACAATGAGCATTCAGTTCAATAAATCACGAACCCAATCAACCAAATCACCGGCCACGGACAAGGCACAAATTCGACCGTAATTTATGCATATAAATCACCCAATTGAATTAGAATAAAACTTATGTACTCGAAGCCCGCCAAGTCACGCTATCCTTAGTCACACTAGGCACGTGGCACTATGTCGCGGGATTAATCACAACCAAGTATAAATCGGCCAATTAATCTGCCAATATAATCACTCCATATAATTACACAATTAACCTCAAATTGATCGCGCCTTGCCCGATTAAATCTAATCCGTCCATTCGCGGCCAGTCGCTAAACCACAAATCTTAGGCGATAATTACTCTCAAATACTCCATTATAATCCTCAAGTATCATTCTAATTGGCCCCACAAAAATCGATTCTGGTAGCGTATTATAATCCTCAAATTAAACCCGAAAAATCCCGAATTCGGACCGATTTAATCCTAATTGTCCAATCCACTTATCGCGCCACTCGGGCCACTAATCCTCCATTAATTCCACAAACTAATCCCCCAATTGGCCACAAACATAATCCTTAATCACTCTCACAAATTAACCCCAAATTAACTCCTAAATTGCTAATTTAACTAAACTTGTCTAAAAATGTAAATTGAGGCTGAGTGGCGGGGGGTGATGGTGGCGGCCAGACTGTGGCGGTGGCCGGCGGCGTGTGGCCTTGTGGCGGCGGCTTCATGGCCGGCGGCTCGGGCGCTGGCCCGAGCAGGAGGGCTTGGAAGGAGAAGAGAGGAGGAGCCGAGGAGTAGCGCGGGCGAGGGGCGGGCGCGAGCAGCAGTAGGACGCCTGGCGGCCGCAAACAGCGAGCGGGCGGAGCAAGGTCATGGGCCCTACGGGCTGGCCCCCACGAGGGAGAGAGAGAGAGGGGAAAAGGAAGCAGACGGGGCGGCGGTCGGCTGAGGCGGAGGGCGGCGGCTGGGCGGCGGGCGGCGGACACGGCGTCACCGCTGGCTGGAGGGGAAGGAAGAGCGGCCGGGCTAAGGAGACCCGAGAAGAAGAAGAGAAGAAGAGAAAAAAGAAAAAGAAAAAGGAAGAAGGAAGAGAGAGAGAGAGAGTTGACGGGAGGGGGTGAAGGGGAAAGGACGACGGGATGGGGGGGGATGGGTGGGAGAGAGAGAGAGAGAGAGAGAGAGAGAGAGAGAGAGAGAGATTTGAATTTTTATAGAAATTAAAATATTAAACGCAAACCGGGGGTCCAATTCCAAAACGGAAAATGGCCTATCGGTCCAAAGTAGACCTCGCACTTAAAAAGGGACAAAGGCCAAATTAATTTGACCAAAATTTTTACGAGGGGTCTACTAGTCCAAATTTGCACCAGTCCGAAAACCCAAACTTTTTCATTATTCCCGACAATCTCGATACCGGCAACCTGAATCTCGACACTGGGCCCAATTTACAGGCGTCCCGAAACACCCGAAAATCGATCGCAAAGTTGTGGTCCAAATAACGACGAAATTCGACGAAAGTGCGATTCTAGCGAAATCTCTAGTTTAAAATAATAACCGAGAGTGATCAGCTCTCGGGTAGATTTTACTATAAGCACACCGACAAATTATGCATTTTATAAACCCCAAAAATTGGATCAAAACCGGATCGTTATTACGATAAGACTCGGGGCCCTCGGCCCGAATCTAGAACTTACTTGACCCTGCAGATTAGGCATTCAAAGAATAATAACAGTCCCGCCACAGAATTTAATCACGGCACATACACGCGCATTTCTATGTCATAACGCATGTTATGCATATGCTAATGCTCGCACTCATGCTCATGCCTCATCAATGCATTATCGCACACTTGCACACTAGCACTCAGCCATTTCTCAATTTCTCCTCCGACCCGCGTTAAACGCATCAGGTCCGACCCGCGTAAAATGCATCAGGTCTATCACCGAGATCGATCTACGGCCCGCGTAAAGCGCATCGGGCTCATGACACATTACCAGCGTAAAACGCATCAGGTTGGTCATCTTCCGGTAAATCGGGCATCGTCCCGCGTAACACGCCTCAGGACGGGTTCACTACCCCGCGTAAAACGCATCAGGGTTTATTGTGATCACACATTCACAAACCTCAATTTTATCCCGAACCCGCGTAAAAACGATCGGGGCATTTTAGGTGATCACAATGCACATGTCACTCGGGCACACTTGTAAATGCAAATGCCGTGCCAATGCTTGAGATGTACACCCATGGCCATAAGGTTCACACTTGGGCACTCACAAATTTCACAATGAGTATTCAATTCAATGAATCACGAGCCCAATTAACCCAATCATCCAGCACAGTCATGGCACAAATTCGACACATACTTTATACATATAAATCACAAATTAGTGCAATCATGGAAATCAATTCAAGCACTCGCGGCACGGTACATCGTTCACACGTATCAGTCACACAAGCCGTTCCACATAATATCGCGCAATCAAGGCCCACCAAGCCACTCCGTTCTTAGCCACATTAAACAGGTCACGACATTGCCAAACCACTCCCAATTAGAGACCATTCAATCACTAACTCGGTCTATCCATCAATTTCGTCAATTGCACTACTAAGTCCCAATCAATCGCGTCTCGCCTAAGTCAAATCCGTCGTGGCCAGCCACTATACCACAAATTCTAAGCCAATAATTATTCTCAAAATGCTCCAATTGATTCTCCAAAATATCGTCCAGAACAGCCACTATAAGAATAAATGCGAAACGCGCACAATAGTCCACAATTGAAACCGAGCCTAGCCAAACTCGGGCCGTTCCGATCCACTAATTTCCAGCCAATGAACAGCACCTCTCGGGCCACTAAACCTCGATAAAATGGTCGCGCTACACCACTAAATCAGCCCCGACATCAACCCTTAACAATCTCCACAATTTAACCCCTAATTTACCCTAATTAACCCCTAAATCTCGTCTAAAAATGCAAATTATCCTAATTAGGGTTTAGGGTCAAACTCACCGGGTGTCCTAAGCTTCAAACCGAGCCGAACACGCGGCGATGGCGGCTGGACAACGTCGATCCTCGCCCGGAACAAGAACGGCGGCGGTTCCCGGCGAAGTAACGGCGCAGCGAGCGACACTTGAGGGCACCCCATGATCCAAGCGGGAGAGTGGCTGATCGTGGGCTGAGGGAGAGAGAGAGAGGCGGCCAAGTGGTGGTGGTGAGGCTAGGGGGGGAACGGGCGGCCGGGCGGCGGTTCCCGGCCGGCGGCGGCAAGACACCGACGACGGCGAGAGAGAGAGAGAGAGAGAGAGAGAGAGAGAGAGAGAGAGGAACTGGGAAGAGTGAGAGGGGAGATGGGGAAATGATGGCTACAAGGGGCTGGGCGAGGTTGCCGGGGACTAGTCGGTGGTGGACGGAGCGGCGGCGACGGCTGGGCAACGACGCTGCCAAGGCGGGCGAGAGAGACGGGCGTGGGGCGTAAGCCCAATGGGGAGCCCGGGGAAAAAGAGAGAGAGAGGAGAAAGTGGGGCTTTGCGCGTAGCTGGGGTGGTAATGTGGCACCTCGTGTGGCGGAACACGATAAGGGATGTGGCGGCGGTTTCACTGGCGACGCTGGATCAGCCGCGGACGCTTTGGCGAATCACGCCAGCGTGTGCGCGAATGTGGTCGGCGAAAAAAAGCAGTCGCGAGCGCCGGTGGCGGAGGCGGCGATCGAGCCCTCCGGCAGCGCGATGACCGCGGAGCGGGCGCAAGGGTCCGACGCGGGCGGATGGCCGAGCGAAGATCGGGCGGGGGGGGAAAGCAAAACAGTATGAGGCGGTCGGGGAAAAGGGAGCCAACGAAGAAGAAGAAGGGAGAGAGGAAAGAGAAAAGAGAGAAGGAAAAAAAAAAAAAAGAAAAGGAAAAAAAAAGAGAGAGAGAAATGTCGAGGAGGAGAGGAGGTATGGGCTTGAGGGGACGAAGCGTGAGGAGTTGGTGAGCGCGGCAGAGAGAGAGAGAGAGAGAGAGAGAGAGAGAATGGAATTAAAAAAATTATACTCATTCAAATGTTAAACGCAAAACCGAGGGTCCAAATTCAAAACTGAAAATGGTCTACCGATCCTAAATAGGCCTCGCAGACATTAAAAGGGACAAAGGTCAAATTAATTAAACCAAATTTTAACGAGGGGTCTACTAGTCCAAATTTGCACCTAGTCCAAAAACTCTAATTTTTCTATTATTCCCGACAATCTCAATCTTGGTCATAATAATATTGATACCGTCCAATTTATTTCGTCACGAAACTCCCGAAAATCAATCGCCAAGTTTGGTGTCTAAATAACGACAAAAATTCGATCGAAGTGCGATTCTAGCGAAATCTCTAATTTAAAATAATAACCGAGAGTGATGGGTTCTCGGGTAGATTTTACTATAACCACATCGACAAATTGGCGTTTTATAAATCCAAAAAATGGGTCGAAATTCGGAATGTCACAAAAGCCCTAATAATGGTATAGATGTTTAGAATTGCTTTCTTCTCTTGTGAGTTGCTGAAGTAATAATGGCCCTTAAGCACTAGACCGACACGAAGGCCGGATGCCATTGGTTGGTGAACTTGCGCATAAGGATGGCCTTCAAGATTGATGAAGCTCGGTTGGGTTACCATAATTCAAGAAACTCAACTCACCTTCAACGATCACACCTATAGATTGGATTGGGGCTTACCATCTTTATTTTTTTTTCCAAATCCCTTTACAGTAATTATTATTCAGACTTGCATATCTTGGTTAAGTTTGGATTCGGGTAAAAATTGTTCCCTTTAGGTAATATCACGTGAATGGTTCACAAGATCTTCAATTGATTATCTATAAAAAAGAGATTAAAACAGAGGAAAAGAGAAAAAAAAATTAAAATTGTAGAAACAAAAAGACAAAGTTTTTTAGAATAGGGACAAGCACACTAAAAGTTCTAAAACTTATCACGAAAATATAATTGAGTTTTAAAACTTTCAAAAAGTGCAATCAAATCCTAAAACTTATCATGAAAGTGCAATCAAGTCCTAAAATTTTCAAGAAGTGCAATTAACGATATGACTTGAGTGAATCAATTTGATAAATTGTAGGATTTGATCGCACATTTTGAAAATTTTAGGACTCAATTGTACTTTCGTTACAAGTTTTAGGATTTAATTGCACTTTTTGAAAGTTTAGAACTCAATTACACTTTGGTGATAAATTTTATAACTTTCAATGCACTTATCCCTTTAGAATAAATAGAAGTGTAGTTGTTGGACACATGACAGATCCCACTTTACATTTCTTGTGCAACTTGAGATTAGGCTGGCAGAGTACGGTATAATAATCCATGATTTAATTGAGATTTGGCAATGGATGTATTACATTTTCCGGGGTATAAAAATACATTTTCTCATCTATCTTACATAGTTAAAGTTATTGAAGTTAAGCGTGTATATAATTAAACATCAAAGTTTGGATAACATGCTACAAAAAGGGAATGGATCCATACCTAAAGGAAAAATGACACAAACCCTCTGAACTTTGGCATAATATGTAATGTGGTTCCTGAACTTTTAATTTATTCAATATGGTTCCTGAACTTTAACCGAATGTGAATGTAATCTCTGAACTTTAATTTGTTCAATGTCATCTCTAAACTTTTTGTACATGTTCAATTTAATCCATGAACTATGTAAAAATGTTTAATATAGTCCTTCCATTAATTCAAGTTCGGGGACTACATTGAATATATACCAAAAGTCCAGAGATCATATTGAACAAATAAAAAATTTAGGGACCACATTGCATATTAAGCCAAAGTTCAGGGACTACATCATACAAATTAAAAGTTTATAGACCACATTGCACATTAAGTTAAAGTTCATGAACTATTTGTGTCATTATCTCATACCTAAAAGCCCGGGGCAGCGGGTTTTTAAGGACAACAGTCGAGATAGGCTAATAAGACTAGCATTAGCGCTGCCACGTGTACATTTTAAGAAAAATTATATATTTTATTTCTTTTATTTTACTCTAATAATTTTTGTAGAAACATGGACTAATAATAATAATAATAATATCATTAGAACGATGGCTTCTCCTTGCAAGTCTTGCTTTTAAAGAAGATGCAAGTTCGGAAAGTCCTTCAGGAAAGCAACGCGGTACTATTGTTTTCTATAAATTTCATCTTCTCATTCTCCCACATTGACTAATTTGTGGAGATTGGAGGTTGTTTGGCTCTATAAAACCATCCTATGGCCGTATCCTCAATCAGGACATGGGGCGGTGGCGGGGCAACTAATCATTTCAATGTGGTAAAAATTAGTTTTAAGAGAAATAATTAATATGTAGATAAAAAATGGCTACATTCTCTTTTATCTAGTGTTAGTGTTAGTGTACGAGATAATGACACAAATGGTTGTTAGATTTTGGCCCAATCTGTAATATGAATTATTTTGGCCCAATGTGTCATATGATCCATGAATTTTAGTACAATGTGAAACACTACAAAAAAAACGCATTTTTTGCCACGAAAAATTTTCCAACGAAAATTTTCGTCGCAAATTTGCGACAAATTTTCCAACGAAAAAAATTTTAGATTTGAAATTTCCAACGAAAAAAAATTTTTGTTGAAAATTTCCAACGAAAAAAAATCGTTAAAATTAGATTGGAAATTTCCAACGAAAATTTTTAGTCGAAAATTGTTGGAAATTTCCAACGAATATTTTTCGTCGCAAAAATTCGTTGGAAATTTTCAACGAATTTTACATCGTTGGAAATTTCCAACTAAATTTCTTGACGAAAAACATTTTTTTGATTGGAAATTTCCAACGAATTTTCCAACGAATTTTAATTTTCCTGAAATTATTTAATTGTGTAAAATTTTCGTTGGAAAATTTGTTGAAATTTCCAACGAAAAAAATTCGTTGAAATTTCAACAAATTTTCCAACGAATTCAAAAACCGCGGTACTATTCGGCCTTTTATATTCGTTGGAAAATTCGTTGGAAATTTCCAACGAATTTTCCAACGAATTTCAATTTTCCGAGAAATTATTTAATTGTGTACAATTTTCGTTGGAAAATTTGTTGAAATTTCAACAAATTTTTTTTCGTTGGAAATTTCAACAAACTTTCCAACGAAATTTTTACACAATTAAATAATTTTTCGGAAATTAAAATTGTTTGAAAATTCGTTGAAATTTCCATCGAAAAAATTCGTTGGAAATTTCAACGAATTTTCCAACGAATTTTAATTTTCCGGGAAATTATTTAATTGTGTACAATTTTCGTTGGCAAATTTGTTGGAAATTTCAACGAATTTTTTTCGATTGAAATTTCAACAAACTTTCCAAACTAAATTTTTACACAATCAAATAATTTTTCGGAAATTAAAATTCGTTGGAAAATTAGGTTGGAAATTTCCAAACGAATTTTCCAACAAATTTTAATTTCCGAAAAATTATTTTAGTATGTATACTTTTCGTTGCAAAATTCGGGGAAATTTCCCACGAATTTTGCAACGAAAACCCTACTTCTTCATTATTCAAATTTTTTGCCCTCGTTATGCCCAAATTTCTTATTTTCCACACTCATTCATTCTCTCTCTCTCCCCCCTTTGCCTTCCTCCTTGCCCTCCCCCCCCCTCCCCGCCGCTGTCGAAGGGCCCGTTGTCAATTCGGAAAAAAAATTTAATTTTTCAACAAAAAAAAAATTTTTCAACGAAAAATTTTCGTTGAAAAAAAAAAAATTTCACAATTTTTCGACAAAAAAATTTGTAATTTTTCCAACGAAAATTTTTTTCGTTAGAAAAAAAAATTTCCACTATTTTTTGATTAAAAAAAATTTTCCAACGAATTTAGCCACGAATTTTTCAACAAATTTTCCAACGAAATAAAATTGTCGTCGAAAAATTTCCAACGAAAATTGAAATTTTTCGTTGGAAAAATTTCAACGAGCTATTACCAACGAATTTTTTTTTTTCGTTGGAAAATTGTTGAAATTCCCTTTCCAACGAATTTTCCAAATTTTCGATTTGGAAATTTCGTTGGAAAAAAAATCAGTTTTTTGTAGTGAAATGCAATTTTTGAACTTTTAATTTGTTTAATGTAGTCCCGAACTTAAAAATGACTTTGAACATTTTCATATAGTTGAGGGACTAAATTGAACATATACCAAAAGTTCAAAGACCACATTAAATAATTAAAAGTTCGGGACAACATTACACATTAAACTAAAGTTCAAGGATCACATTGAATAAATTTAAAGTTCATAGACCATATTACATATTAAGTCAAATTTCATAAACCATTTGTGTTATTTACCTTTGGTATACAATCCTTCAATCATGTTTTTAATTGGCAAATACAAATTTGGGCAATATCTTTATTCGTGCATAAGTGGTTAAAAGATTTCACTGGGTTTCATACCATTTGTAAAGGGAAAGAGTTATAACAATGGGAGGTGAATACTTCCTCGTTCTTTTTTTGTTTCATTACAAACCTTCTTCATTATAGTCAAGGAAAGACATTGGAAGGAGTAGTAGAAGGTGATCGTATTATGTATTTGAATTGAGTTCAATTGATTACTTATTCGGTTTATAATGGCGCTGGCCAAATTTTAAATAAGGAATTTCATAAGGATTGTTACATGATAGATAATACGTATAATCCTTTTTTTAGAGAAACAATTTCTATCACCGTTAAATTGGTAGTAATATTTTGAAAGGTTGACCAATTATCCAAATCAATGGTAATAGATGCAGATTATGTGAAAAAGGATTAAATGGGTTGTGCATTTGAAATTAATTTCTTTTAAGAATTATGTGGATTGTATAAGGATTACATGCTTGAATCACTAATCTAGTTACATGTATTCTTTTGGCAGCGATTATTCCAGCCTTCTTCACAGCTATTGGTGCTTTAGTCCTTTAGACGGGGAGGAGGAGAAGCAAAGAGAAAAACTTTAGACGAAATTGAGGAGAGCTCTTGAAACACCACAGAGTTCAAATCTTTACGGAGGCAGAGCTGGTAAAAGCAACCAACAATTATGATAATAGCAATAAGCTCGACAAGGGCAGTTTTGGTTCCGTCTATAGAGGGATAGTAACCGGGGACACCATGGTCGCGGTCAAGAAGCCTAAAGATGTGCACAAGTCTCTAATAAAGAGGGATTTCCAGCATGAACTTGAAATTGCGATGCAAATAAACCAAAAGAATTTGGTGAAGCTCCATGGCATATGTTTGGAGACTAGAATACCCTTGCTAGTTTATGAATACATTTCGAATGGTACGCTCTTCCAACACATCCATCAGAATGCATCAACCATCTTAAGATCATGGAAAAATCGGCTCAAAATTGCCGCCTTGAAGCTGCTCTTGCACTTGAGTATATGCATTCCTGCGCAGAACCCCCAATTATTCACGGCAACATCAAGTCGGTGAACATACTTGTGGATCACAATTACTCAGCGAAAGTGTCTAATTTTGGAACTTCGGTACTAATATCACCGGAGCATAGTAATATTGTAGCCACTGAAATACAAGGCACATTGGGCTACATCGATCCAGAATATTTAACCACCGGTATACTAACAATTAAGAGTGATGTGTATAGTTTTGGAGTTGTCATCGTGAAGTTGCTCACGGAAAGAAGCCTACAAGTCTTGTTACTAAGTCCGGAGAATCAATCAATATTATCCATTATTTTATCTCTTCCGTGAAGGATAAGACACTCTCCGATGTCATAAACTTTAAGGCTGCTACTGAACATGAAATGGAGAGTTGGAATGGTTGCTGAGATTGCAGTGAAGTGCTTGGACCAAAGTGGTGCGAGGAGGTCAGCAATGAGGGAAGTGGCTGAGCAACTCTCTAGGATTAACCGCGAGCTCAACAACTCAACAGTTGAAGAAAACAAAGAAGAGACCGAAAGTGAGGTGGATGACGAAAACCTCTTCTCCCTTGCGACTTCAATTACTTCCAAGATGAGCCAACATGGGACGTCGGGCTCTCTTTTCTATTCAGCAGGTTCTAGCATCTGATCCTCTGTTACTATAGGGACCTGCCTATTAATTGTCCATGAGGACTTCTAGGGTTGATTGTGTATTCTCAATATATGTAATGTTTGCCATTTGTTTTGGACTCATAGTTGTGCAACCATTTGTGCAAGTTTAAGTGTCACAATCTAATATTAAGTATGTACATCTGTGCATTGAGGTAGACTTATAGATGGCTGACATATGGCCATTTTGACATTATCATAATCTCTCTTTCCCATTATCTTTTTTTCCTTACATATAATAATAGGTCAGAGAAATAATCTATTCACTCTTTTTTTATTTTTTTTTTTTCTTATTATAATCCCAGTTCACTTTTATGGCTAGTAGAAATCTCCATTCACTTTTCAGTCTTTACTTTTCCCTAATTATATTGCAATGAATCTTATATAATTTCCATTTCCGTGAGAAGATAAAAAGAATTGTTGGCCAAAAGGATTATAATAGGCCAGAAAAAGTATCTAGTTTTACTCTTTCTTCCTTTTTTGTAATTTGATATTAATTGATATGATGGCAAAACAAAACTAAAATCTCAATTTGCTTTACTTTCTCTTTATTTCTAGTTCATTTAATCAGTTTAGATGTTAAATCGGAGGAAAGTGGGAAAGACAAACCGATTCAAAACTCAGAAAATACCCCATCTACCAACCTTGATACGATTACTTATAAATATGATAAAGGGATGAAAAACACTATATTAGTCGATTCATCAAGAACAGAAAGTTATTATCCAAACCTATATTAGAGGATCGCAAGATCAAGAAAGAAGTACCAGGAAATTTACTTGATAATAACTTTATTGTAGAACAAACTGTTTTTGTTTTTAGGATGAAAGAACTTAAATTGTTTTGTAAGTTTGGTACTAATAAACCGCGTTGAAAAACACTAGGTGGCAAGGAATATTTAACCTATATTAAAGGCGATAGAAATAAGCAGTACTTTTTCGTACTTTCTACCTAAATTAATGTTGACTGCAGTCCTATGTAATATCTCAAACAACAGTGTAAAGTAGTAATCTCAAAATATACTTTTAATTCATTTGCAGGTGTAATTTGAGCCTGGCATTATTTTCAGAATATTTCAAAAAACCCATCTCTTATCAAAAGATTGACAACAAAAGTATTTCTTGTAGTTTACCCTCGAGTAAAGCATCTTTGCTCTTATTTCTATGGCTTCCTTACATACCAAGTCACCACAATGCCTCGTATTATATTGAAACTGAAGTCACAATAATGCCCTTGATAGATGATGAAAACGCCTTCCACATGTGGCCAACCCTCACATTTTGCTCATTCCTAGGATTCAAAAGTATTTGTTTTTTTGATGCCGGAGCATTTTTGAGACGTCGAGTTCTTATCGATATTATCGATACCAAGTCGGCTCTTGTCGAATTATCGGTACTAAGTCGGCTCTTCGATCACAACGAACCGAAGGCTGTTCGATTCCTTCAAAGGCCATTAATTATCCACTTTGGAAATGGTAAAGTCATGGAGACTACTAATCGGTTACATTTAATTCTTGTTTATTTTCAAGGTTTGGTTAATGTCGTTCAAGTTTCTAGAGTCCTTATTTATGGTTGTAAATGTTGTTTGCCTTTCCCGTGAGTCTTTTGTCTTTCCAAAGAGTCTTACTAATTACTCAAGCTTGGAGGGTTGTTCCATGCTTTAAATAGATGTGCTATGATGAACAACAAGGCAAAGATTTTTTTGATTAAAACTAATTGAGCTTTTTAGCTTGACAACAAGGAGTTCTTGTTTCACTCTTATCCTTTAAGTGGATTTCTACGGGTGGTGAGTATTGCTCTTATTTCTTAGGTGGATTCCTACGAGTGGCGAAAGCGTCCTATCATTTTAGTTCTCACTTGTGTTGCCTCTTACTTTTCTTCGCTTTCTCCGGCGTCATTTTTTGTATTGTTTAAGGTTTTTGATAGCCACATCTAATACAACACCTGGTGCTAGAATAGCAATTAACTGCAACGCTGCGCCATATTGGCTGCACTTTTGTAAATTTTTTAAAAGGATGGACCGATACAAATAAAAAAAACATATACTTCAAGGACCTAATAAAAAAAATCACGGGCTTGATTAAACTTTGTGTAAGACCCAATAGTTACATTGTCACACCAAAGAAGGGTTAATACCACGAAAAACTCTAAACTTGTACACATATGATAAATTTATCTTAAACTAATTTTTTGACCACAAAAAATCAAAAACTAGTACATATGTGACAAATTTATCCTTTGTTAGTTTTCGTTAAATTTTACTGTCAAATTACTTAGTTAAATGACACGTGGCAATTAACAGATGTAGAAGTTTAGGATTTTATCTTTCATTTATCACAAATGTACTAGTTTGTATTTTTTTGTATTAATCTAATTTATCGTGCAGTTTGTTGCCAAAAAAAAAGAAGAAGAGTGAATCCGACAAAAACAAAAGTGAATAAAAAAAAAAGGAAAACTTGGTTGACCGAAATTGCACTATTTCCTATTTTGATTGAGTCGGTCAAGCGAGCGTTGTTTTTCTGGGCATCCGTATATAATATTGTATTGTAGGATTTTAATACACGGCGTTGTTGATGAAGAAGTCTTGAAGCGCCGTTTACGAGTGCTTGATAGTGAGCTATTTTCGTGATTTTGTTCGTGAAATTACACTTAGAATTTAAGTATTTATAATAATTAAATCTTGTGGTAAGGTTTATGTATAATTCCTTCGTAAGATTGAAAAATTATTTCGTAAGGAATTGTGAACTAAACACTACGTGCGTTATAGGGTGTAATTGGAGCTTGGGAACACTAAGAGAGAGAGTGTGTCCGAGAGAGTATTTTAGGAAAACTACATATGCATGATTCTCTGGTGAATACTAAGAAAGAAAAAAATCTCATATGTGGGACAATTCAGTTGTACCTGGAACAGATCCTTGGATTGTAATGAATCGTAACTCTTCACAAGTTTGTTTAATTCCTATAAAAAATATCCTATGACACAAAAATTTTACGGCCTTTTGCAATCAACAAGCCAAACTTGCCTTTTTTTTTTTTAATCTGATGGTCATCGAATGATAACCAATGATCTCTCAGTTGCAAAGTGTGTAGAGAATTTATTTTGCTAAGGACTTCCAAGAGTACTTGTTGAATAACTAAGTATGAAGATTTTCAGCTAAAAAACTGACTTTTCTCATGTTATCTTGCGAAACAATCATGGCTTTTTGTGAAACAATGACCATTGGCGTGTACAGTAGGGGGAAAAATATGAGAGAGTCCGAGAGAGATTTTTAGGAAAACTACTTACGATTATGATTCTCTGGTGAATACTAAGAAAGAAAAAAAATCTCATATGAGGGACAATTCTGTTGTACCGGAACAGATCCTCCGATTGTAATGAATCTTAACTCTTCACAGGTTCGTTTAATTCCTATACAAAATATCCTATGACACAAAAATTTCACGGCCTTTTACGATCAACAGGCCAAACTTGCCTTCTTTTGTAATCCAATGGTCATTGGATGATAACCAATGATCTCTCAGTTGCAAAGTATGTAGAGAATTTATTTTGCTAAGGACTTCCAAGAGTACTTATTGAATGACTAAGTGTGAAGATTTTCAGTTCAAAAAACTAATTTTTCTCCTGTTATCTTGCGAAACAATCATGGCTTTAGAATGTGTGCATTTTGAGTGAAAATGAAAGTGTATATATATCACTTATATTTAAATTTATGTCAGTTTGCATATGGAAATATTCACAACTTGTACAATTGAAAACATGGCTTGCGGGATAAGCCAGCAATGACTTTCCCACAGGTCAGTATCGATGACTCGGTCTTCCAGTGTGTTGACCGACTTGGGTGCAGCTGAAGCATCGGCATCAAAACTAGATTTATAAAGACAGGTAAGAGGAGCCAGAGGCAGCACAGATTGGGAGAAGATAAGATGAGAGCGGCCGTGTTGTGGTTCCTGCCAATGGCCTTGGCCACTTTTACCGAGAAGGGCCACTGCGACCGAACATGCGGGAACGTGAGCGTGCCTTTCCCATTCGGTCTCGACAAAAGTTGCGCGAGGAACTCCTACTTCGTCCTTACCTGCAACCGCACTTTCGCACCCCCGAAGCTGGTCCTCAGCAGCAACATTCCGGTGTTCAACATATCTGTGGAGAACGGGACGGTGATCGTTGGCAATTCCGTAGCATACGACTGTTATGACCAGAATGGCCATCGGCTTAACGACTCTTACTCTGAAACATCGATCAGAATGTCCGAAGACTGGCCTTATACATTATCGGACACCCGGAACAAGATCATGGTCTTCGGTTGCGACACGTTTGGTCATATCTCAGACGCAACTGGGACTTTCATTAGTGGATGCTCCTCCTATTGCCCTAAGGTCGTCGACTTCAAGGCCCAGGCCGCTTGCTCCGGCCTTGGGTGCTGTCAGATATCGATCCCCAAGGGCCTCAGGAGCCTCAATATAAACATAGCCAGCATGGAGAATTACACCTCAGTTCAGAAGTCCAGCTCTTGTGGATCAGCGTTCTTAGTGGACCAGGAGTCGTTTAATGTCTTCGATTACAAGCTTCCTGTCCCGGCTGATATGGGGAAATACCTTTTCTCAAAGGTTGTCTTGGATTGGGTAGTTCAACGGGATATGACCTGCAAGGAAGCGCTATTGAACCGATCGAACCATGCATGCGGCGCCAACAGTAGGTGCTCTGAGTTGCCGAACAGGCAGGTTATCGATGCTTCTGTGAGGATAGATACACGGGGAATCCCTATGGCTCGCGAGGATGCGAAGGTATTGTTATGTTCTCTTTCCGAGCCAACAATTATATGTTTGGATTGGGCCATAAGTTCTACGATTCAACATCCTCAAACCATTCGACCAAAAACAAATTCCTCAAACCAGTTATTCATTGAATTGAGTTAGATGCTTCAATACAACCAACATGTAATTTTAAGAAGCCAAAAAAACACATAAATGTACATTTACAGTTTGCCGTTGATTTTGTGTGATATAGACATCGATGAGTGTAAGGATCCACGACAATATCCATGTCACGGAATTGCAAGAATACGCCCGAACTACACATGCAACTGCCCATTTGGCACGAATGGTGATGGCAAAATTGGTTGCCAAACTACTCATCTTGTCATAATTGTTGCAGGTAAATCTACTTCCCTTGCGATGGTCGCTCAATAATCTAAGCTATTCTTGCTTTAGACGACGAAGTGGCTTGTGTTAAGATGTTCTGAAATTGTATCTGATTCTACTCTGCAGCTGAGAGATCGTTGGTCATGACACCACCGATGACCATCGGATTAAAAAAAAAAAAAAGGCAAGTCTTGCCTGTTGATCCCCAAGGCCGTAAATTTTTCTGTCATAACATTATTTGGAAAGGAATTACAAAAAATTTTGAGTTATGATCCATTACAATCCAATAATCTGTTTCAGGTACTGCAGAACTGGCCCTCATCCGAGGTTTTTTTTCTTTCTCTGTGCTCACCGAGAGACCCACACGGCCACACTTTGTTTTTCTTTCTTTTGGTCGTATATTCACTGCACACACCACACTTCGTTTTTCTTTTACTTCAAAAACACCCCAACCCCTTTTGGCTAAAAGGCTAGAAGGTCAAGTTTGTATCTTATTCGACCAAAAAAAAAAAAACTCTTATCTAAAAATTGCAAGTTTACCCGCATGACAGTAAGTACAAAAATGACCGTGACACGTGATTTGAAGAAAAAATCGCAAGGCCGTCGACCCTGAATTGTGACCCAATGAGATAGACAGAGAGAAAGACAGAGCAAGGGGTTTGTGGGCACTTCGATGACCGCGGTGGCACTCATGATGATTGTGGCTTAAACGGGCATTTGATAGCCAATGGCTAAGGTAGAGGTGGGATACAAGGAATTGGATTGGTGTGGTTTTGCAAAAAAAAAAACTCTCGAACTAAACTCAATTCGCTTGAAATAATTAGTAAGTGAACAATGTTTTCATTATCAATAACAATTTATGTTTAAATATACTTATAGATGATAAAAATATTTTTGTTCATTTATTTTTGTAAGAGATACAAGCAATTTTTTTTTTTCAAAACAAATGGAGCCTAAATATTATTTAGATTTGTAGGTCATGTTTGAGTTTCGAATTCGGTAAAAATTGTTCCTTTTTAGGCATCCTCCCGCGAATTAAAAACATTCAATTAATTGTCTACTAAAGCAAAGAAATAGGAAAATAAAGAAAGAAAGTAAAACGAATAGAAAGAGACAGACGGAGTTTTTGAGAGTAAACAAAAGGAAGCTATGGGACACCTGACAGATCTTAGGATATTGCTTGCGTAATAATTTGTAAATTGAAAGAGCTAAAACAATGTGAGGTGAATGCTTCCTCGTTCACTTTGGTTCATCACAAACCTTCGTCATTATAATCAAGGAAAGACATTTGGAGGTGTAATAGAAGACGCTGGTAATATGTGTTCCAATTGAGTTCAATTGATTCGATAAGGACTTTTATGAGGATTGTCACATGATGCATAATATGTGTTAACTACTTTGTCACAGAAACCATTTTATCACTATTAAATTGGGTAGTTATATTTTAAAAGATATCTCAATCATCCAAATAAATGGTGATGGATGCGGATTATGTAATAACAGATTAAAGGGCAATCCGTTTGAAATTAATTTCTCTTGTGAACTATGTTGACCGTATAAGGATTACATGCTTGAATCATTAATATTGTAACATATATTCTTTGGCAGTGATTGCTCTGCCCATCTTCAGCATAACTTCCGTTGCTTTAGTCTTTGATGCGTGGAGGAGGAGAAGCAAACAGAAAAACTTCAGACGAAATGGAGGAAAGCTCTTGAAACACGATAGAGTTCAAATATTTACGGAGGCAGAGTTGGCAGCAACCAACAACTATGATGATAGCAATAAGCTCGACGAAGGCGGTTTCGGGTTCCGTCTATAGAGGAAGAATAGCGGACGACACCGCGGGTCATGGGTCAAGAAGCCAAAAATGTGCACAAGTCTCTAGTAAAGAAGGATTTCCAGCATGAACTTGAAACTGTGATGCAAATTAACCACAAAAATGTGGTGAAGCTCCATGGCATATGTCTAGAGACTAGAATACCCTTGCTGGTTTATGAATACATTTCGAATGGTACCGTCTTCCAACACATCTATCAGAATGCATCAACTATCTTAAGATTGTGGAAAAACTGGCTTAGAATAGCTGCTGAAGCTGCTCTTGCACTTGAGTATATGCATTCTTGCAGAACCCCTAATCATTCATGGTGACATCAAGCCGGTGAACATACTTTTGGATCACAATTACTCGGTAAAAGTGTCTGATTTTGGAACTTCAGTACTAATATCATCGGGGCATAGTACTATTGTAGCCACTGAAATACAAGGCACATTAGGCTACATCGATCCGAATATTTAACCACCGGTATGATAACAATTAAGAATGATGTATACAGCTTTAGAGCTGTCCTCGTGGAGTTGCTCACAGGAAAGAAGCCGACAAGTTTCATTACCAAGTTCAGAGAGTCAATCAACATTATCCATTATTTTATCTCTTCCGTTAAGGATAAGACGCTCTCCGATGTCATAAACTTGGAGGACGCTAGTGAAGAGGAAATGGAGAGAGTAGGAATGGTTGCTCAGATCGCAGTGAAGTGCTTGGACCAAACCGGTGCGAAGAGGCCCACAATGAGGGAGGTGGCTGAGGAACTCGCCAGGATTAACCACGAGCTCGACAGCTTGACAGTTGAAGAAAAGAACGAAGTGACCGAATGCAAAGTGGATGACGAAAACTTCTATTCCCACGCGACTTCAATTACTTGCGAGTGAGCCAACATGGGACGTCAAGCTCTATTTTCTGATCTGGAAATGGATTCAGCAGGTTCCAGCATCTGGTACCTTTAATACTATTAGTAACATGTGTGAATTGTCCATAAGGACTTCTAGGGTTGAATGTGTAATCTGACTATTTACTATGTTTGCCATTTGCTTTGGACTTATATTTGTGCAAGTAAAGATCACAATCTAATATAATATATGTAAAGTTGTGCATTGAAGTGGACTTATACGAGGCTGATATATGGCCATTTTGACATTATCATAATCTCTCTTCCCCTTTAACTCTCTTCTTTTTCTTTTATTCCTCACATATTGTAATAATAGGTCAGACAAAAAATCTACTCACGCCTTTTTTATCTTCTTTTTCTTTATCTAATCCCAATTCACTATTTTGGCAAGTGAAAGATAATAATTGTTGGCGAAAAAAAGAGAATAATAGGCTAGAAAAAGTATCTACTTTTACTCTCTATTTTTTCTTTTTTGTAAGATCTTAATCTGATATGATGGAAAAAAAAATAACATTCTATTTACTTTATATTCTCTTTTTTTATAATTCAATTGATTTAATCTCAATTTTGATGTTAAATCGGAGTGAGAGTGGGAAAGACAAATCGATTCAATATTGAGAAAATAACACATCTTCCAACCATAATATGATTACTCATAAATAAGATAAAGGATGATAGTCAAACCTATTGGACCGTGAGCTCTACATTACTTTAGTTAATTCATCAGGAACAAAAAGTTATTATCCAAACCTATACGAGAGGATCACAAAGACAAGAAAGAAGAATCAGGGAATTCCTTTGATAATAACTTTATTGTATAACAAATTATTTTAATTTTTTAAAAGATAAAGAAATGATTTTTACAGCATCAACAGCAAGATATAAAATCTGCCATTTAAGATGAAAGAACTTAAATTGTTTTGTAAGTTTGATCATTAAAAACCAAGAAAAAAATACTGGGTAGCTAGGTATACTTAACTTATATTATAGGCGATAGAAATAACTCGTATTTTTAGTTCTTTCTTCCTAGATTTCAAAAAATATTTAGTTGCCGGCCACGGTTTTATATAATATTTCAAACGACAGTGAAAAGGAAGTCTCAATTATTTTCTACAAATAGTCATGAACAAATTGACAAATAGATAAAAAAAAAAAGCTATACTTTTAATTGATTTACAGGTGTCATTCAGAAAGGTGCTCCTCAATATGGATCACAGAGAACCCCACAATGTCTCTTCTGCTCTACTTTTTTCTCTGGCGTTTTGTCTCGTTCTTCGAAAGACTTCGAGAGACCGGAAGTCTTCTCGCACCGAGCGAACGTTACGAGTCTCATATCGGTCCAAGCATGGCACCAAAATGTGCCGATTTGAGAATATTTTATTAATTCGGATGAAATGAGGTACGGCGTGCTTTTTGGCTTTTGGTTTTTTAAGTGGGTATTAACCTAAAGGACAAAAATAATATGAATATGAATAAACTTATTACATGTTGGCGCCAGGAGGGAAGGAGGGGGACAAGGCAGTGAAAGGGACCGTTTTGGCGGTGGCGATCCTAGAGCCGTAAACGGAGTCACACCGGCCCGTCGGTTAACCGATGGCAGGCTGTTTCCCGGGGGTTCCCCACGCGCGTCGTCAGGGGCGTCAGTAGAGGGAGGGACTGAGGGAGGGAGGGATGGGAAGGACGGGACGAGTGGGCGTCCCCCCCTTCCAGTTCCCGAGGTTAAAAAAGTAAGAAGACAAGAGAGAGAGATGTCTTTTTTTTCTTTCTTTCTTTCTACTGCTGCTGCTGCGCCTTAATCAAATCAATTCAATCAGGGTTCCCAGATAGGGAGCCCGCCCAGTCTCTACAGTTCCTCTCCGAGGCACGGTGATCTAAATTATCGAAAAGACCGAGGACCTCCATGCAAATTCCGTCGAAGTCCGCCGAGGACCTCCCCGTAATCTCCTCCTCCTATTCCCATGTGGTCCGAATTAGGGACGAGCGTAGTTGCAGAAGGTAAAATCAAGAGCCGGAGATCCGGACCGCTAGGAACCGGTCGGATTTTGGATTTCCGGGGTAGTTTTTTTTTTGGGGGTCAGTCATGGATTCGGAAAATTGGGCAACCGATCCTGACGAGTAGAATTCGGGCCTGGGATATAAAATGTCTTTGTGTTTTTCTTTATTCCATATTTTCATACGATCCTACGATATTTCATGATATCCATTGATGAGTGTATAATCTGAATCCACCGGTTTGAGTTTTCATTTTGTAACGGATCGATAAATGAAATATTTACTTTGTTAATGTTTTATATTTTTCGTGTGTCTAACTATGAATTTTGTTGATAAATTGTAACAAATAGTAGTTATTAGATGTGACGACTCACCACAATCGTTCAATTAAAAATATAAGTAGAGTAGAGCTGAAATTGACCTTATGACCAATGACATGGTAGGTTCTAAGTTCTTATGTATATAAATATTTTGGATTCAAAAAATTAGAAAACCGATTCTAACAATGGGTTCCGGTGAACATTAGACCAACTCTAAAATTGCTCACCCTTACTCCAAATGGAGTCAAATGAGAGTTTATTTGTTCAATCTAATTGGATCCACTGATCTTTTTTTTTGGGTTAGAATTAAAGGCTTTTCATTAATAACCAGAGACAGAGGGACCCTATAACGGGATCTCAAAACAAAGCAATTCAGTTAGGGCCTGTGGAGGACTAGTCAACCAGTGTTTAGAGACCTTTTTTTTACTTGTAAGCCTTCGCTACCCAGTCCACCGTTTTATTTCTATTTCTATTGGGTTAAACCACGAAAAATCCTAAACTGATACACTTGTGACAGATTTACCCCAAACTATTTTTTTGACCATAAAAAATCCCAAACTGGTACATCTGTGACAATTTTATCCCAAACTATTTTTTTGACCACCAAAAACCCCAAATTGGTACACCTGTGACAATTTTACCCCGAACTATTTTTTTGATCACCAAAAACCCCAAACTGGTATACCTGTGACAATTTTACCCCGAACTAATTTTTTAATATTATTTTTTTATTTTTCGAATTTTTTTAGTTTTTCTTTTCTTTTCTTTTTCCTTTCCTTTTCTTTTTTTTTTCCCTTCATCTTCATTGGACCAACAATGGATTGTTATATTGTAATTGATACCACAATAACGTGACACGTAATATAAATGCTACATTTTGACCCAAAAAAAAATATAAACGCTAAATGAAAGACTTTCTTTTATATGCATGAATTTTTATGCCAACCACTTTTTTCTACATTTAAATGTCTCGCATTTTATTTATTATATATTTTAAGTGATTATATTGATTTATGAATCGCTATGCACATATAATATCTCTCATCTTATATATAAAATATACTAATTTTGTAAATTAATCTGTTAAATTAAATTGGCAAGCAAGACGTATAGAAATTGTTGATTAGCTGTACTCCAAGCTTAGGTAACAAGCCTACGTTGGGCCCCATCAGTTTGCCTATCCACTTGCACCCAAAAATAAAAAAGACACGACAATAATATAATACCTTTTTCGCGAGACATTTAAATGTAAAAAAAAGTGATTGGCATAAAAATTCATGCATATAAAAAAAAATCTTTCATTTAGCGCGTTTATGTTTTTTTTTGGGTCAAAATGTAGCATTTATGTTACGTGTCACGTTATTGTGGTATCAATTACAATATAACAATTCATTGTTGGTCCAATGAAGATGAAGAAAAAAAACAGAAAAGGAAAGGAAAAGAAAAGAAAAGAAAAACTAAAAAAATTCGAAAAATAAAAAATAATAATATTAAAAATTAGTTCGAGGTAAAATTGTCACAGGTGTACCAGTTTGGGATTTTTGGTGGTAAAAAAAATAGTTCAGGGTAAAATTATCACAGGTGTACTAGTTTGGGATTTTTGGTGATCAAAAAAATAGTTCAGGATAAAATTGTCACATATGTACCAGTTTGGGATTTTTTATGGTCAAAAAAATAATTTGGGGTAAACCTGTCACAAATATACCAGTTTAGGGTTTTTCGTGGTATTAACCCATTTTTATTACAACATTGGAGCTTAATATTAGGGAAAGAAAGAAGCAACTCACAAGCTTCGCAGATGAGGGTCCTCTATTCCACGACAGTTTCTGCGAAGCTTCCAAATCTTGCAGTGGAGCCGAAGTGCACCTCTCTCTCTCTATCTCTCTCTCTCCTCTCTCCTTCTCTCTCTTCTCTCTGCAACGAAAAGCAGTATATAGTAGTGATAGCAGGAGAGAATCGTTCAAGCGGCACGATCGCTCGACAATCGGCATTTCGGATAACCCCCGCAAGTACGGCGTAGGGCATTGCTTTGCGTCTAAGAATTCTTCCATCTTCTTCGATAGGTTCGCGCAAGAGGTAAGGTAAGGAAAGGAATGATTCTCCCTGATTCTCTCTCTCTCTCCATGTAGCTCTCTCTCTCTCTGCACGACAAGCAAGGTCCGCGCTCTACTTTCCTTAGAAAACCTTTAGATCACAACCTCGCTGGCTCGGTTCATTCGCGATCCGAGAAAATGAGAATCGCCGGAGGAACTGGTGACGAGCTACGAATGACCTACATTTGGAAACCAATCGCAATGTAGTACCTCTGCCAGTGTAGCTCTTTCGGTTGACATTTCTATGTTCGATTTGAGTTGATGCCACAAAAATACTTTGGAAAAATGTCAAATAAGGATCCAAAGTGGCTCTATTTTTTTAAAAAAAACCTTCCAAATGCTCAAATCAGTGTCAAATAAGGGCCTGAGTTCGTCAGTCAACCAAATGTTTGTGGCCCGGTGAGCATGAGACATTTCCTTTCTTTCTATTTTCCGTTTCTTTTTCTTGTCTTTTCCTATCTTCTTTCCGGTCGCCGGACCCAGAGGCTGAGGTTGACGAGGCTGGCCCAGATCTGGCGAGGGTGGAGCTCGCCATCTCGCCCAACCATGGCGAGCTCCGCCCTCGAGCCTCGCCGGCACTGGGTGAGGCGAGGGCCGGGCTCGCCAAGGCTTGGCGAGCCCGGCCCCTCGCCCTCAAAGGTCTGGCGAGGCTCGCCCTCGCTAGTGCCTTCGAGGGCCAGCCTCGTCAGCCTAACCCTCTGGGACCGACGACCGGGAAGAAGATAGAAAATGAAAGGAAAAGAGAAAGAAAGAAAGAAAGAATTTTTTTGGATAAATTGCCCTTATTCCAGTGCCGGAAATGTCTCACGCTCGTTGGCCGGTGAAATTTGGCCGGCCGGCCGGCGAGCTCAGGTCCTTATTTGATACTGATTTGGGCACTTGGGATCTTTAATTGACACATTGTCTTCTTGGAGTCTTTTTTGACAAAGTAGATCAACTCTGAGTCCTTATTTGATGTTTTCCCTTGACATTTTCCCAAATACTTTAAACATGCTCAATGTGAAGTTGATACTCCAAATCTTTTATCGCGAAACAATGACCATTGGCATGTACAGTAGGGGGAAAAATACGAGAGTCCGAGAGAGTTTTTTAGGAAAACTACTTACGCATGATTCTCTGATGAATACTAAGAAAGAAAAAAATCTCAGATGAGGGATAATTCTGTTGTACCTGGAAGACATCCTCCCATTGTAATGAATCTTAACTCTTCACAAGTTTGTTTAATTCCTATACAAAATATCCTATGGCACAAAAATTTCACGGCCTTTTGCGATCAACAGGCCAAACTTGCCTTCTTTTTGTAATCCGATGGTCATCGGATGATAACCAATGATCTCTCGGTTGCAAAGTATGTAGAGAATTTATTTTGCTAAGGACTTCCGAGAGTACTTATTGAATAACTAAGTGTGAAGATTTTCAGTTCAAAAAACTGATTTTTCTCCTGTTATCTTGCGAAACAATCATGGCTTTAGAATGTGTGCATTTTGAGTGAAAATGAAAGTGTATATAAACATCACTTATATTTAAATTTATGTCAATTTGCATATGGAAATATTCACAACTCGTACAATTGAAAACATGGTTTGCGGGATAAGCCAGCAATGACTTTCCCACAGGTCAGTATCGATTACTCCGTCTTCCAGTGTGTTGACCGACTTGGATGCAGCTGAAGCATCGGCATCAAAACTAGATTTATAAAGACAGGTAAGAGTGGCGAGAGGCAGGACAGATTGGAAAAAGATAAGATGAGAGCGGCCGTGTTGTGGTTTCTGCCAATGGCCTTGGCCACTTTTACCGAGAAGGACTACTGCGACCGAACATGCGGGAACGTGAGCGTGCCTTTCCCATTCGGTCTCGACGAAAGTTGCGCGAGGAACTCCTACTTCGTCCTTACATGCAACCGCACTTCCGCACCCCCGAAGCTGTTCCTCGGCAGCAACCTTCAGGTGTTCAACATATCTGTGGAGAACGGGACGATGATCGTTGGCCATTACATATCATACGACTGTCGTGACCAGAGTGGCCAATGGCTTAGCGACTCTTATTCTGAAACATCGATCGAAATTGGCAAAGACGGGCCTTATACAGTCTCGGACACCCGGAACAAGCTCACGGTCTTCGGTTGCGACATGTCGGCTCAAATCTCAGACGCAACCAGGACTTTCGGTAGTGGATGCTTCTCCTATTGCCGCGAGGACGTCGACTTCAAGGCCGAGAGCGCTTGCTCCGGCCTCGGGTGCTGTCAGATATCGATCCCCAAGGGCCTCAGGAACCTCAATATAAGCATGGCCAGCTCAACGAATTACATCTCAGTTCGGAACTTCAGCTCTTGTGGATCAGCGTTCGTAGTGGACCAGGGGTTGTTTAATGTCTCCGATTACAAGCTTCCTGTCCCGGCTGATTTGCGATCACACACTCACTCAAAGATTGTCCTGGATTGGGTAGTTCAACGGGATATGACCTGCAAGGAAGTGCGATTGAACCGATCGAGCTATGCATGCGGCGCCAACAGTATGTGCTCTGACTTCACGAACGGACAGGGTTATCGTTGCTTCTGTGAGGCTGGATACACGGGGAATCCCTATGGCTCGCGAGGTTGTGAAGGTACTGTTCCTTTCTCTTTCTGAGCCAAAAATTATATGTTTGGATTGGGCCATAAGTTCCGCGATTCAACATCCTCAAACCATTTGACCAAAAAAAATTCCTCAAACCAGTTATTCATTTAATCGAGTTAGATACTTCAATACAACCAATACGTAATTTTAAGAAACAAAAAAAAACACATAAACATGCATTTACAGTTCACCGTTGATTTTGTGTGATATAGACTTCAATGAGTGTAAGGATCCACGACAATATCCATGTCACGGAATTGCAAGAATACGCTTGGGAACTACACATGTAATTGCCGATTTGGCATGAATGGTGATGGCAAAATTGGTTGCCAACCTTCTCATCTTGTCATAATTGTTGCAGGTAAATCTACTTCCCTTGCGATGGTCGCTCAATAATCTAAGCTATTCTTGCTTTAGACTACGAAGTGGCTTGTGTTAAGATGTTCTGAAATTGTATCTGATTCTACTTTGCAACTGAGAGATCGTTGGTCACGATACCACTCGATGATTAAAAAAAAAAAGGCAACTCTCGTCTGATGATCGCAAAGGCCGTAAATTTTTGTGTCATAGGATTATTCAGAAACGAATTACAAAAACTTGTGAGGAGTTACGATCCATTACAATCCAATAATCTGTTCAGAGTACCACAGAACTGGCCCTCATCCGAGGTTTGTTTCTTTCTCAGTGTTCACCGTGAGACCCACACGGACCCACTCTGTTTTTCTTTCTTTTGGTCGTACATTCACTGCACACGCCACACTCGTTTTTTTCTTTTCCTTCAAAAACACCCCAACCCCTTTTGGCTAAAGGCTAGAAGGTCCAATTTCTATCTAATTCGACCGAAACAAATCCTCTTATCTAAAAATTACTAGTTTACCCACATGGCAGTAAGTACATAAATGACCATGAAAGGTGATTTGAAGAAAAAATCACAAGGTCGTCGACCCTGAAATGTGACCGCTGGAGAGAGACAGAGAGAAAGAGAGAGTAAGGGGGTTTGTGCGCGCTTCGATAACCGCGGTGGCACTCGTGATGATTGTGGCTTAAACGGGCATTTGATGGCCAGTGGCTAAGGTAGAGGTGGGATACAAGGAATTGGATTGGTGTGGTTTTGCAAAAAAAAAAAACTCTCTCGGACTAAGTTCAATTCACTTGAAATAATTAGTAAGTAAACGATGTTTTCATTATCAATAACAATTTATGTTTAAATATATTTATAGATGATAAAAATATTTTTGTTCATTTATTTTTGTAAGAGATACGAGCGATTATTTTTAAGAAAATATTTCATAAATCATTTTTTTTGCAAAACAAATGAAGCCTAAATATTATTTAGATTTGTCTGTCATGTTTGAGTTTCGAATTCGGTAAATATTGTTCCTTTTGAGGCATCCTCCCGCGAATTAAAAAAATATTTAATTAATTGTCTACTAAAGCAGAGAAATAGAAAAATAAAGAAAGAAAGTAAAACGAGTACAAAGAGACGAGCAGAGTTTTTGAGAGTAAACAAAAGGAAGCTATGGGACACGGGACAGATCTTAGGACACTGCTTGTGTATTCATTTGTAAATTGAAAGAGCTAAAACAATGTGAGGTGAATGCTTCCTCATTCACTTTGGTTTATCACAAACCTTCGTCATTATAATCAAGGAAACACATTTGGAGGTGTAATAGAAGATGCTGGTAGTATGTGTTTCAATTGAGTTCAATTGATCAGATAAGGACTTTTATAAGGATTGTTACATGATACATAATATGTGTTAACTCATTTGTCACAGAAACCATTTTTATCACTATTAAATTGGGTAGTTATATTTTGAAAGATATCTCAATCATCCAAATAAATGGTGATGGATGTGGATTATGTAATAAAAGATTAAATGGGTAGTCCGTTTGAAATTAATTTCTTTTGTGAACTATGTGGACCGTATAAGGATTACATTCTTAATTTATTAATCTAGTAACATATATTCTTTGGCAGTGATTGCTCTGTCCATCGTCAACATAACTTCTGTAGCTTTTGTCATTGGCACTTGGAGGAGGAGAAGAAAACAGAAAAACTTCAGACAAAATGGAGGAGAGCTCTTGAAACACCAGAGAGTTAAAATCTTTACGGAGGTAGAGCTGGCAAAAGCAACCAACAACTATGATGATAGCAATAAGATTGGCGAGGGCGGTTTCGGTTCAGTCTATAGAGGGAGAATCAGTGGGGACACCATGGTTGTCACGCTCCGTACCCCACGAAGCATGAACATCCGCGTATAGGTCGAAATAAGATGCGACGCTCCCAAGTTACGTCACAGACCCGAAAACCCAAATAAGAGAAAACACGCCTCATGCGAAAACGACGTATATATATATATATATATATATATATATATATATATATATATATATATATATATACACCCAGACAATTCAAAAGCAACCATGAATAGCAACGAACAACAATATGTACATCCATTATAAAATTTATATTACAATATATGCTATAAACAAAAGATACAGTAAAAGGACCACGAGTACAAAAAGGGATCAGTGACCTAGGGGAATCGGACTAACAGTTGGAGAGCTACAGTTAAAAAGTATAGGTTCCACTCCTAAAATTGAGGTTTGCCCTAGGGTATCCAGTTGTGGTCAGATCCAGGCATCTCGAAAGAACTCTCGGACTGCTCTGGCTCCTTCTCTGAGCTCACAATCTCAGATTCTGTCTCGGGCTCGGGGTCTTGCTCCTCAGCTTTCTATGGATGGGGGTCTGAAATGTCGGTTTTACCACAACCGTGAGAAAACTCAGCAAATACAAATCACTAATCCTAAACTAGGCTAATGTGCACTTTTAGAAGGGTAAATAAGACACATCAAGCAAAGAACCAATATAACTTTAAAACATTCCCGGCTCACAGCTCAAATTATTATCTCAACCCTGTAGGGTAGGCATTTAAATTCATTGTGAATCATGCACAATTATAACGACCCGAAGGCTCACAATTGAATATAACGACCCGTAGGCCCGACTCGAAGGCCACAGTTAATAAGATAACCCGTAGGCCCGACCCGAAGGTCAACAGTTTGATAAATAGACCCGTAGGCCCGAGCCGAAGGTCACAATTAGATATAATGACCCGTAGGCCCGACCCGAAGGCCAACAATTTTGTAAATCGACCCGTAGGCCTGACCTAAAGGTCAACATTAATAAATCTCAGGCATGTACATTAAGCACTCAATTTCAGTCGCACCATAACGCACCTTTGTAAACCACATGTTCGGGAATTTAAGGTTAATTATCGATGCCAACACACCAAGCATAACCATGCTCAAATTGAACATATTTCTCTCATTCTTGGCATACCCAAGCATTTCCATTTTAATTCAATCAATTCCGAGTTTATTCCGCGCATTTATTACACAATTCAATCTAATGCGTCTAAGGCCCGCCTTGGGCTAATTGATCTTGCACTCATGGGTCATTCAATAGGGTTTATTCAAGTCTCAAATAACCCCTGAGATTATCCAAACTCAAACCATAGTCAAAGAACCATTTAAATCTCAATTTGAACCAAAAAGCACAATTCGGTTCTGGTGAACAGTACCAAAACCGAATTTCACATATGCACTAAACCTCCCTTAAACAAATCCATTAAGCCTTAATCAAATATTATAATCGCCCAAACATCAACTATACATAATTAAGCCTCAATTAAGCTTAATTAATACTTGAATTGCCTAATTTCAAGTCTTGAATCATTGAACTTAATTAGTGCAAAACTTAGGTAAATTTGTGCAATTTCGGTACTGATGAATAGTACCAGGTTTTTGCACAACTTAGGCCTTAAGTCATACTTAAGCCATCTTATAAAACCCCAATCACTATTACTAATTACCCAATGATCAAATGCACCTAATTAGGCCGCAAATAAGTCTAATTAACCCCTAAAATGTCCCAATTTAAAGTCATTAACAATTAAGCCCAATTAATATAAAACTTAGACAAAATTGCACATTTTCGGTACTTTGTGAACAGTACCAGAACAAGGGCTGTTTTGGGCCTTAATCCACCATTAAATCATCTCATTAGGTCCTAATGACCCATACAAAACATCCCACACACAATTAAACCTAATTAACCCTCAATTAGGCCTAATTAACCCCTAAAAATGCACAATTAAACTAATTAGGGGTTTGTACTCACCTATTAACGATTCGGGACAACGAGAACGGGCGGTCGATCACTGACGAACGGTAAGGATCGATGACGACGTTCGGTGCAGTTTACGGTCCACAGCGGTTTTAACCGACGGAATTAGCTCTTTGTTCTGATTGCTTGAGGCGAAACAAATGGCGGTGGCTGGTCTTGGGCGGAAAGGGCTGCTGGTGGTGCTAGCTTGACGAGGGCAAGCTCCTACCGCTTAATCGTGAACAAATACCCGAATTTCTGAGAATATACATGGCGTAAAACCTAAACAAAGAAAAGGAAGAAGAAAACAGGGGAAATGGCCGAATGAATGTTACGCGAGAGAGAGACAGAGAGAGAGAGAGATATAGTCTGGTCAAACAATGAGTCAACAAAGTGTGGGTGGAATCCAAGTGTCAAAATCTTGGCCATTTGGACAATTTTGCCCTTGATCCAATGGCTAAGATTTAATCTAATCCAATAATTTAGGGGTAAAATGGTCATTTTCCCTTAACCATGGTTGACCAGACCTGGTTTAGCCCTAACTAACCTTGGTTAACCCCAAAATTAAATTCAAAATTCGGAATTAATTAAAAATGGCCTAGGGGCATTTTCGTAATTTTCCGATCCCGAACCGAAATTTCAATTTTTGCACATACGTGTTCCACATGTGCGTGGCCAACATAATATAGCGTCGGAATCACGAAATTCACTTTCTAAGCCCTCAAAAATCGACTGCAAAGTTTCAGAAATAAAATAATATTATTTTTTCAATTTTTGTCGAAATTCCCCTTTTTGTCCAAAACCACTCTAAATGTACGTGGCCACTCCAAAATGACATTGGCCGCGAAAAATAACCTCAAATGGCCTCTGAAGCCAGCTTCGGTACCTACAAGGGCAAAACCGTAATTTTCCCCAATTTTTGTCGAAATTCCTATTTTCAGCCGTTCTTGTTCCAAACTTAATTGGCCACTATAAAATGATGTCCGTCTTGCAAAATAGTCGTAATTACCCTTGAAATTTTGATATCGAAGTTCGGACTCAATATCGCGATCAAAATAGCTCGTTTTGAAGTTTTAGGGTCTCTCACTAACGGGCGGCTGTTTAGGTGTTACGCGTATCGACCTAAGATTGTCCGAGTCGTGATGGCCTCGAATTTCGAGAAAACGAGAGGGATTATCGCTAGTACCGGGGGTCGCAATCAATTGGATTAAAATCGGGATTCACTGGTCAGGCGTACTTCGGTCGTGCGGAATCACCCGCGATCCGATCGTACTTAAATAACTATATAAATCCGTCATTCTCCTAAGATTGGTCCATATTAATTCAAAATATTCCCTCGACGTTCGTCGAAATTGGCGCTCAATCGCGATCGGGTCATCGGTCCACGTACCTGTTCCTATTTAGCCTTTCCCATTTGGTTAGTATCCTGTGATTGATCAAGTCCGGGCGAGACTTACTAAAATCAAACAAGAATTAATGTACATTTTATTGATCTCGATAACAGGTCAAAATTCAGGATGTTAGAATGGTCGCAGTCAAGAAACCTAAAGATGTGCACAAGTCTCTAATAAAGGGGGATTTCCAGCATGAACTTGAAACTGTGATGCAAATAAACCACAAAAATGTGGTGAAGCTCCATGGCATATGTTTGGAAACTAGAATACCATTGCTGGTTTATGAATACATTTCGAATGGTACCCTCTTCCAACACATCCATCAGAATGCATCAACCATCTTAAGATCGTGGAAAAACCGGCTCAGAATTGCCGCCGAAGTTGCTCTTGCACTTGAGTATATGCATTCCTGCGCAGAACCCCCAATTATTCACGGCGACATCAAGTCGGTGAACATACTTGTGGATCACAATTACTCAGCGAAAGTGTCTAATTTTGGAACTTCGGTACTAACATCACCGGAGCATAGTAATATTGTAGCCACTAAATACAAGGCACATTGGGCTACATCGATCCAGAATATTTAACCACCGATATGCTAACAATTAAGAGTGATGTGTACAGTTTTGGAGTTGTCATCGTGGAGTTGCTCACGGGAAAGAAGCCTACAAGTCTTGTTACTAAGTCCGGAGAGTCGATCAATATTATCCATTATTTTATCTCTTCCGTGAAGGATAAGACACTCTCCGATGTCATAAACTTTAAGGCTGCTAGTGAAGATGAAATGGAGAGAGTTGGAATGGTTGCTGAGATTGCAGTGAAGTGCTTGGACCAAAGTGGTGCGAGGAAGCCAGCAATGAGGGAAGTGGCTGAGCAACTCTCCAGGATTAACCGCGAGCTCAACAGCTCGACAGTTGAAGAAAACAAAGAAGAGACTGAAAGCGAGGTGGATGACGAAAACCTCTCCTCCCTTGCGACTTCAATTACTTCCAAGATGAGCCAACATGGGACGTCGGGCTCTCTTTTCTATTCAGTAGGTTCCAGCATCTAATCCTCTGTTACTATAGGGACATGCCTATTAATTGTCCATGAGGACTTCTAGGGTTGATTGTGTATTCTCAATATATGTAATGTCTGCCATTTGTTTTGGACTCATAGTTGTGCGACCATTTGTGCAAGTTTAAGTGTCACGATCTAATATTAAGTATGTACATCCGTGCATTGAGGTAGACTTATAGATGGCTGACATATGGCCATTTTGACATTATCATAATCTCTCTTTCCCATTATCTTTTCTTCGTTGTCATTTTTTCCTTACACATAATAATAGGTCAGAGAAATAATCTATTCACTCTTTTTTATCTCTTTTTTTTTCTTATTATAATCCCAGTTCACTTTTATGGCGAGTAGAAATCTCCATTCACTTTTCAGTCTTTACTTTTCCCTAATTATATTGCAATGAATCTTATATAATTTCCATTTCCGTGAGAAGATAAAAGAATTGTTGGCCAAAAGGATTATAACAGGCCAGAAAAAGTATCTACTTTCACTCTTTCTTCCTTTTTTTGTAATTTGATATTAATTGATATGATGGCAAAACAAAACTAAAATCTCAATTTGCTTTACTTTCTCTTTATTTCTAGTTCATTTAATCAGTTTAGATGTTAAATCGGAGTGAAAGTGGGAAAGACAAACCGATTCAAAACTCAGAAAATACCCCATCTACCAACCTTGATACGATTACTTATAAATATGAAGAAGGGATGAAAAACACTATATTATTCAATTCATCAAGTACAGAAAGTTATTATCCAAACCTATATTAGAGGATCGCAAGATCCAAAAAGAAGTACCAGGAAATTTACTTGATAATAACTTTATTGTAGAATAACTGTTTTTGTTTTTAGGATGAAAGAACTTAAATTGTTTTTGTAAGTTTGGTACTAATAAACCGCGTTGAAAAACACTAGGTGGCAAGGAATATTTAACCTATATTAAAGGCGATAGAAATAAGCAGTACTTTTTCGTACTTCTACCTAAATTAATGTTGACTACAGTCCTATGTAATATCTCAAACAACAGCATAAAGTAGTAATCTCAAAATATACTTTTAATTCATTTGCAGGTGTAATTTGAGCCTGACGTTATTTTCAGAGTATTCCAAAAAACCCATCTCTTATCAAAAGATTGAAAACAGAAGTATTTCTTGTAGTTTACTTTCGAGTAAAGCGTCTTTGCTCTTATTTCTATGGCTTCCTTATGTACCAAGTCACCACAATGCCTCGTATTATATTGAAACTGAAGTCACAATAATGCCCTTGATAGATGATGGAAACGCCTTCCACATGTGGCAAACCCTCACATTTTGCTCATTCCTAGGATTCAAAAGTATTTGTTTTTTTTTTATGCCGGAGCATTTTTGAGACGTCAAGTTCTTATCGATATTATCGATACTAAGTCAGCTCTTGTCGATATTATCGATACCAAGTCAGGTCTTGTCGAATTATCGATACTAAGTCGGCTCTTCGATCACAACGAACCAAAGGCTGTTCGATTTCTTCAAAGGCCATTAATCATCCACTGTGGAAATTATAAAGTCATGGAGACCGCCAATCGGTTACATTTAATTCTCGTTTATTTTCAAGGTCTAGTTAATATCATTCAAGTTTCTAGAGTCCTTATTTATGGTTGTAAATGTTGGTTGTCTTTCCTATGAGTCTTTTGTCTTTCCAAAGAGTCTTACCGATTACTCAAGCTTGGAGAGTTGTTCCATGCTCTATATAAACGTGCTATGATGAATAACAAGGTAGAGATTTTTTTTTTATTAAAACTAATTGAGCTTTTTAGCTTGACAACAAGAAGGAGTTCTTGTTTCACTCTTATCCCTTAGGTGGATTCCTACGAGTGGTGAGTATTGCTCTTATCCCTTATGTGGATTCCTAGGAGTGGCGAGCGTCCTATCCATTTTAGTTCTCACTTGTGTTGACTCTTACTTTTCTACGCTTTCTCCGGCGTCATTTTTCGTATTGTTTAAGGTTTTTGATAGCCACATCTAATACAACACGTGGTGCTATAATAGCAATTAACACAACGCAGCGCCATATTGGCTGCATTTTTGTAATTTTTTTAAAAGGATGGACTGATGCAAATAAAAAAAACATATACTTCAAGGACCCAATCAAAAAAAAAAATCACGGGCTTTATTAAACGTTGTGTAAGACCCAATAGTTACATTGTCACGCCAAAGCAGGGTTAATGCCACAAAAAACTCTAAATTTGTACACATATAATAAATTTACCTTAAACTAATTTTTTTACTATAAAAAATAAAAAGCTAGTATATCTGTGATAATTTTACCTTTTGTTAGTTTTCGTTAAATGTTACTGTCAAATTACTTAGTTAAATGACATGTGGCAATAAACAGATATACAAGTTTAGGGTTTTATCCTTCGTTTATCATAGATGTACTAGTTTGTATTTTTTTTTTTATATTAATCTAATTTATCGTGCAGTTTGTTGCCAAGTAAAAGAAAAGTGAATCTGACAAAAACAAAAGTGAATAAAGAAAAGGGGAAACTTGGTTGACCGAACTTGCACTATTTCCTATTTTGATAGAGTCGGTCACGCGAGGGTTCTTTTTCTGGGCATCCGTATATAATATTGTATTGCAGGATTTTAATACACGGCGTTGTTGATGAAGAAGTCTTGAAGCGCAGTTTACGAGTGCTTGACAGTGAACTATTTTCGTGATTTTGTTCGTGAAATTACACTTAAGAGTTTAAGTATTTATAGCGAATAAATCTTGTGGTAAGGTTTGAGTATTATTTCTTCGTAAGATTCAAAAATTATTTTGTAAGGAATTGTGAACTAAACACTGCATGCGTTATAGGGTGTAATTAGAGCGTGGGAACACTAAGAGAGAGAGAGTGTGTCTGAGAGAGTATTTTAGGAAAACTACATATGCATGATT